>JAHWFP010028214.1:0-13187 GCA_023313725.1 Lithobius niger
AAAAAAACAAAGGCCGAATTTTGTAAATAGTGGAAAGATGGTGGAAACAAGATACCACTAACGTTTTTTGACAAGGCCTGAATGCTGTGTTGGAAGCTGGGTTAAGAAACAAAAACACGACGCAGTATAAAAGCCAGTAACCCTGGTTTCAGCATGGAAAAGTCAAACTGCGAAACAATAAAAAAGAGGTGTAGATTTTTCTATTTTTAGTCATGGACGACAATTATTTGGATGATATTAGTAACTAAACTAGACCTACCTAAGGAAGCAAGAGCAAACTTAGAAAAGAGCCACTCGAAATGTGGATTACTGCTCATTATTCAATTAATGCACTATTTTTTAAGCCACTATGAAGCCAAATGAGAAAATGACGGAACCCTTGGTCATACGATGGATGTTCAAAAAAATTGTCAGCTTGCAACTGTAGTTTTATGGACAAAGAAATAGCGTCGTTTATGCTATTGGGATTACCGAATATAATTGCGAATCGTGCACTCTAAGCCTAGAACACCAAGAAGATAAACTTACAAAGAATATTATTAGATAAGATAAGATATATTTATTCTCAGAAGGAGAAAGGAATACAAAAGTGCATAAATTCAGATACCTTACCTTTCCTAGAAAGATGGATACCATCACCAGAGAAACAGCCTTATGAATTCAAGATTTGATCCCAAACAGAAATAAACTGGAGTCCGAGAAGACTGCACATTCTAGCAAGTTCGCTGTTACAGCAAGTGATTCTACCATCTGGGTCAAGGAGCTTACCAACGAATTCTGGCAGTAGGCCAAAGCAAATGATCCTAGCGTGAGGCCTGGCATGTTTAATCTGTTTAACAGCAGCAGCAATATGCGTAGCAATATATACCGGCAAATCATGCATTTCATTATTACCACCAACACACAGGATAATAGTAGGATTGGATACAGTGCGCTTAAGGGCTTCGGGAATCCTCTGCACAAGTTGTTCCGCACGAAGTTCAGGCCATGTCCAGGTGATAGAGCGGCCAGATGACGTCCTTATATGAAACACTCTCACGTGAGAATCCCCAATGACCACTAAGTTATTGTGTTGAATGTCGCTACCACAGGTTACCGAAGGTGGTGAAATTAATGCTGGAACAGTTGCGGTTTCACGGACAGTTATCATATGGTGGTGCGGTTCATCAGCCGATAACGAAAGATTGTGTTTCTCCAAATTCTCAATAACATGAAAAGTCACCCTACCACAGGTTATGAAAGAATCCTGGGGTATTCCGTCACAGGCTTCTCTGAATTTCTCTGGCATTCCCTGCTTTTTACTGGAGACCAGTGCACTATCACTATGTGAAACACCCAATTTGTTAGGTTTAGAATGCCCAGCGGTGGAATCTTCAAAAGGTGGAAAATGACAAAACTCTGTTAAAGGTAGAGACAAAGATTTGCATGGAACCCTAGGTTTGTTTACAGTACAATGAGAACTCGTTAGATGTGGTTTTTTCCTTTTACGTGTGGTTATGTATTTTTCATCAGGAACAGAAAGCTTCTCGAGTTTCTGTACTGTGTTAGTACCAGGATTATACGCAATTTCCTCCTCGTGGTCTTTATGGTGGTCAAGATGGGCAGAGTTGGAAATCAAGTTGGAAATTTTCCTGTTTTTTTTTTTTAGTTACAGCAGAAGAGCGAAAGATCGAATAACCGGATTTCTTGCATTTTTAGCTGCTGTTTCACCAAATGATTTAGTGTAGCTGTGTGGTGGAGAAGCATATTTTCCATCTTCGCTTCGAGATTTTTGATAGTCAAGTTTACAACCGCGCCGAAAGCATCCAAAAAGGAAATTACCTGATCAGTAATACTTGAAGTTTGGATATCACTCGTTGCTTTTTCCAGATGTGTGTATGATTTGTCTGCCTTAGCAGGATGATCATCAAAATCTGGATGATTTCTGTCTCCCTTCGTAACTACATTAAGTTCTATACTACATCAGAAGAGAGGCGAAGACTGAAAAATGACGAGTCTGAATACGAACAAGATGGAATGACGGCCTTATTTGATAAGCGAAAGAAAAAATTTCCTTAAAAGAAGAAATAGTACGAAGAGGAAGCAACCACGAAGTGAGCAATACCCTGATAAAGGCCTTGATCAGTCAAGTTATTCTTTTGTGCGAAAATGGGCCATACTTCCCAAAAAAAAAACCATTCGGCACGAAATAGTAATGAGCACATACAGGAAGACACAGCTAAGCCTAAAGAAGCTGAGAAAACTAAATCAACAAAACTGCTAAATCAGCCTCGTGAAGCGTCAGCCACTGTGAAATGAATCAGAATTCACAGGTTTGAAGACAGTGACATATTCATTAATCTTATAAATGGAGCACCAATTGTGGAAATAGCCAACAAAGAAACCATGACATGGACGTTTCATTAAACCTAATGGATTCAAATGGAGTAATTTTCACAAGACGTTTTTCGCACAGGAGGAAATACTTGTTACTTTGGGCCATTACCATTGTGGACCAGATTACCAGTCCACAGACTGGCACACGTCATTCTATCTTTACAATACGTGTGTTTTATTTCAGCTAGTCAAATCATAAAGGAGAGATTTGTTGGGACCGTCAGCGGTGACGGGACTATAAGTGCCACCTCCCACAGGGTTCTTTGGTTTTGGAATTTTTTGGAACTTTTTATCATAGTTTTTTTGTTGTGTTATTATTTATTGTTTATTTTTTATTTATTTACTATTTTATTTACTTGTATGGTTTGCTTTTTGATCTTTAGAATTGTATTGTTTAATCATTTGTGCCTTCCATAATTTATTTTGTCCCTACATTGGTTGTTTTGTTAAGATTTGTGGTGAATAACTCTTTGCTAGGAGTTGTTACTTGGCCACCGTTGTTACTGCAATATGAGACAACAACCCATTCTTGGAGTTTATGTGGATGATAATTTAAAAACTAGTGAAAACTAGTGTAAGTCTTCAAAGCCTGCAAGGAGAAAATCCAATACAGGTTGAAATCAAGAGGCCTGGGAGAAGCAAAGGAAATTATTTTCTATAAAGATAATGTAGCTCCAACTGGGTAGATAAACCTATCTAGATAAACAGCATATATAAAAAATATTAGATACCTTTGGCATAATAGATGCCACAACAGAATCGATCCATTCTGATCTTGGAATAAAATACAAGAGAAGCAGTGAGAAGGACGACAAATTGCTGAAATATAGCGATGAACCACACCGAGACGCCACAGTAGGCCTAGTTTTCCTAACGAATGGAACAAGACCTAACCTGGCGTATGCTGTTTCATACTCGAGTCAGCTCAACGAATGACAAACAAAGAAGAAATAACATGAATGAAGCACACCTGAGATAACTCATAAAGCAAAAGCATACAAAACTACATTATCATAGAACCAATGCAGACGCGCAGTTCTATAAATACGGATATAAACCTATTTACGTTGCCTTTTTGGACTTATAGTATGTCAGACTGCCATACTGAGACGGCCCCGCTCTGGTAGTCTGACATAAAAGACCAAAAGGCACCGTAAATAGGTTTGCATCCGTATTTATTTAACCCATCTTGAGCCATTGGCTTTTCCGTCTGGTACAACTTGCAGTTCTACTCCAACTTATTATACTGTGATTCGGTTGTGATCGACCGTTGATCCGACAATGGATATGCCTGCACCATATCAGATCAGCTATCTGTGTCAAAGAGGAGTAAGAAACAGGTGGTTACAGCCTTGTAATATCTAGCCATGTGACATTCCACAAAGGTAATTGCATGGCTGCGAAATTTCCTAAACGAGTTCCGATTGGGAAAGCCTATCCCACTTAATGTGGATTTCAAGGTGCTGTTTGTTTAGCTAAAACATGGAAATATTGCAACTATGCAGACATAAACACTTTAAATATGATTTCCTCAGGGAATTTTTGAGCATAGAAGATAACTCTTGTGTACAAACCGTCAAATGAGAAGAATATGGTTGTTTTAACGAAAATTCTCCAAAAGACGAAGTTAAGTGCTTCCATTGACTGGTGTAAGTAAACCCCATATTTATATTGTAGTCAAAAATTAATGAATGATTTTTAGCAACACTGTTTTTAAGGTCTGCTAGATGTTAGCTATTCGTTGACTAAGGCGAGTTTGAACCATGATTTAAAAAATGCAGACCTGGCTCTACGAGATTACGACGCCATACGGGAAAACACATTTCACCATGTCAAATTGTTAAATCAACCTCAAACTACACGTGTAACTATAAAAGTATGTTTGGAACAAATCTATAACAAACTTGTAAGACACCAAAGAAACTTAATACAATAATGCAGCATGCAGAATTCTCTAGTGAAAGTAATTGACAGCGTTATGTAATCGTTTTAAAGCATGCACACCTTAAATCCCAAGCACTACCAGAGATAAATTAATACAGTGTTACTTCAAAAAAAATTATATCAACGGTCAAAGTCTGGTTATTGTTGAAGTTTCGTTTTTCTTTTTATAACTGTTGATTATCTACTTTAAGAGAGCAACTGACTTTATCAAATTATCAACTATCATCTGAAACATCAAAAGTAAAACGTTCACTTTTAAACATAAATGTTAAACAGAATAGCACCTTTGTAGCACGACTTTTTAATGTCATAGTGCCACGAGGTTTGCTTTGCCAAGTCAAGATATACACAACGGACAAATAGAAAACTTCACTATTCAGTTTCATCCTTATATTTCGATCAAAATCAGTTTGTGATTATTTAAAACAGCTGTTGTGTGCTGTGTAACGGCAGTGTTTTGATCAAACAAGAATATAACCATACAAACGCATGATTTATTTACCCATTCAGACATTATCGGTGAAATATCAGCAGTCCAGTTCAGAGTGATCGTTATTCGAGTGTTAGGTAGATATCTGACCGGTTTTCCTGAAAATATATAGATTGAAAAGAATATTAAAATTTAAAATAATAATTTTTTTATTTGAAGGATGGTCAACTTAGTTCTAGATTGTGACAATTTCTAAATGAAACTTACTTATTTTAAACACTGAGCATGTAAAACGCACTGCTGGTACTGATGTCATCTCTATTTTTACTGTAACGTCCTAATAGAAGCAGTAGGAAAAAAATTAATACAGAATTAGAAAGTGTTAAAAGAAGTTTACGGTAGCTAAACAAAATTCTGAATCCCTATAACTTTTTTTTATCATGGAAAGCATATATTTCACCCCTGGAAGGTGCAGCCACGACGATAAACCGACCAAGAACATGATATAAATCCCACACACATTCTAACTTCCAAAATTCCTTCCCTACACTTCCTTTTCGTTCCATTCCCTCCCTTTTAAATTAATGATTTACATGGATTCAAACACTTACATCCCTCCACACAGATTTTGCCATGACTTAAATTTTCAAATACTATCAGCATTATAAATTCAAAAACTCTTTTATGCAAAAAATGTTTACCAAAAGTATTTAAACAGCCCACAATAATATTGACATGTTGTTTCAATACTAATGATATATGTAAAGTTCAGTATACGTAACATAAAGATCTTTTTTCTCATGTTTACCTGAAAGGTCAACTTTCCCAGTGTTTCAAATTATGCTAGATTTTTACTCACAAATCTGACTACGATTTTTTTCAATATTTGTAGAAACTGAGCTGTTTACTACGTGGATCCATTCACTTTCAATTTTGGAAAACCAAGATTATACTAGGAAACAGGCTTTGGGTCTATTGTATGCGGAGCGGATAAATATTTATTTTAAATTTGCACTTACTCTCATTTTAATGACTGCAATAATGTTCCTTAAAAATCTGGGTGCAATACTCGGTTGGCACGTTTGAGGTTTTTGCCGTTTGATGTGAGGCTCTAAGCTGGTCTTTTTCACACTTTAGTATTTTGTTAGGTAGGCCTAACCTACGTTTCATATTAATTTTAAGGCGCTTTAGTTTGCTCCCACATTTAGTTTCTGTTTCTTTAGTTACAGCCTTTTCTACCATCGCCACTATCTAAAGTTAAAATGCAGCGTTAGCCGCCGTGGTTAAGCTAGCAAAGAGCGTGCCACCGCCAATCATGCCTGCATTGTTTATAATTTTTGCAGAGTATCTTTCTAGAGTTAAAATATTAATAATAAAGCATTTAACTAAAAGCCAAAGCAATCATCCGTAACGAGAGTACTTTAAAATAATCAAAAGATTCTATAGATCCGTAGCCAACAGCGGCTTACTATGCCGCCTCCTACGACTATGTTGAAGCGCACACCGCTGGCACATAATACTTCATCTGCGAACAATGCTAATTTTTTTAAAGTTGGAATTGTCACAATTGTAGGTCAAACGATGTTAGCTTGGGTATGAAAATATAGCATTTCAATAATTCTAAAGCGTTTAGAACTTTTAGGCCTAATTTTTACCGATAACAGCAGATAAGTTAGGCCTATTGCTTTCGAGGTTAGGCCTATTTTTTCTTGCAATGCTGGGTTGAGAGTTTATTCGTGAATAGCGTCGTTCACAAGTTACCCACGGATCTGTGGATAGGCTTAAAATCCGTAGTTTCCATAGCAACCAAGGATTGAAATTATTATACGAAGCCATCGTATTGTTCCGTGTTGTAGTGAAAACGCATCGTCTGCTATATGCTTTAGTTCTGTATAAACAGTTTCGTGATGTTGCGGCGATTTTATGTTTCACGATTGGAATTCCAGTCGATAGTGTAAACACCAGGTTCGATCGCCATGTTGGGTGAATTTAATTCCTTCAAGCATTGTTTTGCACATGAAACGAATGTAAGTCGTTAAGAAATCATTTTGTGTTTTCCATTTGCCTGCTTTTCTATAATGGTTAAAATGCTATAATGAAATGTTATTATTTCATTGAGTTACATCGAAAAAAGATCTTTACTATAAGAAGGCAACGATGATTTAGTTTGACGGTTTTTAAAAGTTCACTTGATTACCAGCAGAACAGTGTGTGCTTCGCTGAATTTCTTAACCATTCAGGATTCCAAATTTACAATGGTGAGTGTTATATCGATAAATTAGAAAAATCGTAATTTCGTGGATTATAATTTATCAGTTTACGGCAAATTCGAGATCAGCAATACTTTTTGGGTTATCTAGCAACATGGCAAATTTTATGGCAATCTGCCATTTAGTTTGGGCTCCACCCATACTACAAAAGTGCAACCAACCAACCAACCAACATTTTGCAATTCAGTGTCAGTTATAGGCTACGCTACGCTCTGCCAACAAAGTTCTAGGCTTTGAAGTTTTGCAAATTTTTGCTTAAAAAAAGCCCTTTCTCCAATTTAGAATGCTCGCCTGCCACGCGGGCGGCCCGGGTTCGATTCCCGGCCGATGCACCAAATTGCAGGGAGTTTGACTGGGGCGGTTATGTTGATGTGGTGAGCAAACGATGGTGAAAAGTTGAAAGTTATTTAGAGCAGATTCATTGCTGATAGATGTTTTAATGGTCAGTAATTTTGATGTTGCACTCGCCTGCCACGACACAAATCCCTGCTTTAAACTAATGTGATGTAGGTGAATAATGGTGAATTGTTTGGGGCATGACGTAACTTAAATGGGGACAATCGGGGGAAATTGGGGAATAATTTCTAGTGAAAGATCGAAAATAAACACAACTTACGATGGCTGCAGTCAGATTTGGAATGAAGGAGGGGTTGGAATTACATTGTTGCCTAACTGATAATCTATTACAATTGTCGGCTAGGCAGTGCAAGAGTTACATTGTTGTTACAACAGAATTGGAATACATATATATTGTTTCAAGATAATACATTAACAACTGTAGAATACTTGGAAAGGAGGCAGATTGAGAGATAGGTCTCACTTGTAAGGCCAATTGTGGTGCAGTTGCATTAGCAACAGCACGAGGGCGTCCAACATTGACGAGTCTAAGGGCAAAAGCTGAGACCAATCTCTACAGCCTCTGCAAAAAAGGCGATTAAAATAAACTGAGATGTTGTTGAGAATTCCAGAACCTCAGGTAACCAATTATACCAAATAATAATAATAATAATAATATTTCCTAATCATCTTAGTTCTTTCCTCCTGATACATTAAAAAATGTGCAGTTATTTTAAATGTATGGAGTAAATACAAAATTCCCTCTATTTGCCAAATTTTTTTTCGCCCCACAACGACTCAGTATAAACTAACCTACGTAAAAAAAAAACTATGAATATAAAATAAAAAGAAAATGCATTATCCGTAATTTTGGGAATCAGTTATTAGGAACCTGAAGATTTCTGGAACACTCCTTCTTATTTTGCATTCTTCTTAAAGGAAGTGGTGATTACCAATTTAAAACATCCTTCTCTTAATCATGAGAATTGTATGGATGCTCACTGGGAATTCTGAAGTCGTCTCCGAACGTAAGCTGTGTTGGAGAGAGGGATGCAGTGTACGAACTGAGTCTCACCAATGATATCTCAGCAAATCAGTGTGGTGTTCTTGCTACAAATACGTATTCTGGTTCTGCAAACACGAATCATCCAGTGTATGAATGTATGTAAGTATATTGATGTGTTGTTTCAACACTAATGATCTGCGTAAAGTTCAGTATACGTAACCGAAAGATCTCTTTTTCGTGCTTTCCTGAAAGGTCAACTTTCCCAGTGTATATTTATATATGATACAATGTGTATCACGAAACCCGTTACATGCCCATAACTCGAGAAGGAATGGAATGAAGATAGCTTAATGTGGCCAAAAATTGACTGACATATTCGCACGTGGACAATCCTTCAGCATTCTATTCCACTTTGTGCGGTCGCCCCAAGGGAAGAAAAGGGGCGTTTCTCAGAATTTTCAAATGGGAAGGGTGGTCTAGTGATACGCCATTTAAAAAGGTCTTGTCAGATCAAGCAACTTCTGTGGCAAAACGTTTTGATACTGTCAACCAGGGAAGGGGGCAGCCAAACGAAAAAGGCAACAATGGGGTGTAAAATCTGTTCACACCATCCATTTGGTTGCAACTTTTAATTCTCGTGCAATTTATTGTGCAGATTTTAAGAGCTTTAAAATAAGAAAGTCACATGACGAGTGTTGATGAGTGTTCCGACGACCCTCATCGAGGGGAGGAGGGAGACCAGGATTTTTTTACTATATGTCACGGCAGCATAAGCTGCATTCTTTCCAGGCATCTTTAAGACTCTTGTGCAAGTGACCCGTGAAACGTTTTGTGCTGTAATTATATATAATGTTGCAATTGTGGGGTCGTCATGGGGGGGGGGGGACAAAGAGCGTTTTAAAAATATTCCAATGCAGATAGTCCGTCGTAACGTACACTGCAGATCTCTCCCTCTTTCTTAGCTAAATTAAACCAGAAACAAAACTCTCAAGCGTGAAAGAACCCGCCAATTTCAGCCAATCATGATAGCAGAACAAAACTGGCTGCCACCAAGTTGCTACATGGGGTACCAACCCTAACAGAAGAGTGTTCCCTAGTACTATAGGTAATGACGTGATCCCCGGCAATGAACAACAGCCAAGTTAATCACACCTTATTATTATAGTTTAAATGAAACATCTGATCGTTGCTACAATCCATAGTAATAGTTGAGTTGTGTCATTTAACGTCTGAAGTAATAATCGGTAGGATTACATTGACGGATGTCCGTTTGGGGGAGGGGGTGATATCATTACGAGCTAAATGGAACACTTTTCGGTTAGGTTTGGTACACCATTAGCAACATGGTGGCAGCCATTTTTGTCTTCATATCATTAATTTGATTGGCTGAAAATGGTGGGTTCTTTCACAATTGTGGGTTTTGTTTCGAATTTAATCAACATAAATAAGAGGGAGAGTTATGCAGTTTACGTCACAACGTGAGTTGCACTGTTTGCATTGGAATATTTTTAGAAACACTCCTTTGTCCCCCCCCCCCAGGGCGGCGATCCCCACAAAGTTCAACATTTTATTTAATTATGGCAGTGCATCAAGTTTCACGGTACACTTGCACAAGAGTCTTAACAATGGTTGCAAAGATTGCATCCTATTCATAGAAGTGCCTATTTTTTTTACCCCTTTGGGTCGTAAAGACATCCTGGACTCCTTCCTCCCCTCGATGAGGGTCGTCATGTGACTTTCCTATTTTTAACCTCATAAAATCTGCACAATAAATCATGCGAGAATTAAAACTTACATCCAAATGGATGGTGCGAAAAGATTTTCCACTCCATTGTTGCCTTTTTTGTTTGGCTGCTCCCTTTACTGGTTGACAGTATCAAAAAAACCTTTCTCGCGGAAGTTGCTTGATTTGAAAAACGTTTTAAATGACGTTTAACTCAACCCCCACCTTCCCATTTGAAATTTGTAATAAACGCCCTAGCCCCCCCCCCCCATACACCCTTGGGGTGGCCCCAAAAAGTTGAACAGATTGGCGGTAGAGTGTCCACAAGCAAATCTGTCATTCAATTTTGGACTGCATTAAGCTATCTCCATTACTTGTCGAGTTTTGGCCGTGTAACTGGTTTCGTGACACACCCTGTATATATGGTTAATAGTTATTGTAATGAGCTAATTGTATGCACCAAGAGCAGTACCAAACAGGGTAGCACAAGGATCATGTGCTGTCTTTTAACCATGTGTTGTTGAACCTACAATCATCTTGTGTCTATCACTCCTTGAGTAGCTGGCTCCCCATGCTAAGACTAATATTAGCCTATCTCAAATGTATTATAATGACTATTATAATGGCTATTAATTAGTGGGCGTTTTTTATTTATATGAAACTTAAACCAACAGTTAAACCAAAATTTAAACTTATTCCTTCAGTACTCAGTAGGCCCATCGGCGAATGGAGACCAGGGAGAGATTTTTCGTAATTCATTATTTATCTTTTATGGGTCCTTTAGATTTGAGCTGGGTGTCGTGTGAATTATTCACTGCATACATGGCAATTGCCAGTTTAAGTTCCCACACCCAGAAAACAGTGCAGAGCATATTCAACATTATTGGCTGAGATGGAGAGGGCAAAGGCGTGGATAGCACAAAACGACCCAGAAAAAGTAACGGGTCTGCGTTGCTCAAAGGTATTTATTTGTTGAAAAGAAAAGTGTTTAATTCTTGCCAATTTGGAAGGATGTGCTTCACTAATGGCGTGGCATTCCTGCAGGGGGAAGGGGACGTGTAGCACGGACGAGCTTGAATTAATTTTAGGTTAAGGTGACATTATAGTCACTCTTGAAAACTGCGCTGTAAGCAATTTTCATACATTTCATTTAACCTTCAAACTATTACTCGGTGGGATTAGCTTGGCGAAAGAGCTTGGCGTTTGATATCACGACTTCACACGGCCGAAGAGTTTCGCAGGCATCCTTAAAAGTTTTGTTTTGGGGTAGATTCTTACTTACGATTGTAAAACTATGGTTTAAAAAGTAAAAGGGTTTAACTTAAAACATAAAAATAAGGTTTAAAATATCACTTAAACTGTGTATTAGAGTAAGAGGTACGCCAGTAAGGTTGCAAGGTTAGCAGGGTTAGGACGTGTTAAAACGTTTAAAGTGTTTGAAACGTTTAAAAGTGAAAACTCGTGTGTGAAAGAATTCACATTTATGAAAAAATACTAGTTAAAAGTTTAAAAGCTTTAAAATTTTGAGTTATTTACTTATTAACATCATTAAAAGAAAAACCAGATCTTGTAGTTACAAGCAAACGTACAAAATTGTAGAGTTTAAAACCATTAAAATAATAATTCTACAATGTCAGCCATCTAGTGGGTCAGGTATATAAAAGTGATCATGGTAGAAAAGTGATCAACTATTTGTTTAAATATCTCTTGGCTAAGTGACTGGTCGAAGTGTGATCTTAATTTCCTGGCGTACTATTCTCACTGAAATAGTACTGCAGATTTTAATGCCAGTCAAATTACGTTTGAGACAAGAGTTTCACATTTATGAATTAGACCCAGAAGGTAGGTATTGCCACTACTGGACACCAGGTTAGTAGTATTGGTTGAAAATATTTATTAACTAGAGCTAGCGATTTCAGTTAAGTGTGACCAAGCTGGTTACAGTGAAAAACCAAAGCTGGTGTTTAAAGTTAGTAACGGATAAGCAAGTTGCTGTAGTTTAAAGTCTTTGAAATTTAACTTAATAACTTAGTTTTAAATTGCGTGGAGCTTTACCCTAAAACATAGTATGACTTTAGTCTAATTCTAATCGTTCCTCAGTTTGTTGCTAATAAGCAGCGATAAAGAAATAAACATTAAATTTAGAGATTCAGCATGGAAGTCAAAGTGAAGAGTGGAAGAAAAGTTTGGACACAACTCTAACGTTAAATTTATAATCATCTAGTTCAGAAGTTAGCAGTTTATCATTAAGTGACGAACTTGTAGATGATACGACAGTTTTAATGCTTCCAACTTTAACTCACAAAGAGCTTTACGAGGTCTATGCTAATATCGAATTTTAGCAAGTTTATTTTGAACGTGGTGAACTAAACTTTGCTGTCTAGGACGTTCCTGCTGACAAGCAAGTGCCTGTTTTCTTAAGTAATGCTGGAGGAAAAACATATGGTTTGATCAGGAATTTATGTGTTCCTAACCCACCACCGGGGAAAACTTAGGCTGAACTGAATACCTTGATTTCAGCAAATATTTGCCCTACTCCGAATTATCTCTGTGAAAGGGCAATATTCCATAAGCGTGAGCAAGCAGCAAATAATCCATTTCTAGCTACAGTATGTAGCTAATATGCGTAATGTTGCATCGTAAATATGGTGCAACCAACACGACTAAACTATAAACTATGCTAAGGGACAGATTTGTCGTGGGTATCCGGAGCCCTGACATTTTGACGAGCCTTTCAGCAATAGATCCTTGTACATTATCTTTTGAGGAAGCTTGTAAGTTTGTGCTAGCTCAGGAACAGGCAGAGCAGAACGGGACGAAGTTTCATGGGTCTGCTATTCATTTAGTGAAGAACAAAGATCATTTTAACATTCAAAACATACTAAGATATGCAAAGTGCTTTTGTTGTGGATATCCTGATCACGCGAAAGCCACCGTTCTGTATAAAAAGCACCAATGTTCATATATACGATGGTTGAACACCTGAGCCATGTCTGCACAAGCATAAAACGCTACAGGGGGCTAGCAAGAAGAAACATTCTTATTCTAGGAAAAAAGTGCCTTTGTTAGATGAGTCAGGAATTCCGACTCTGACACCACTAA
>JAHWFP010028215.1:0-34287 GCA_023313725.1 Lithobius niger
CCCCCCCCCCCCCACGGCCAAAATCCATCGACTTTGGTTGAAGATTTTGACGTGAAGCTGCCATCCGAATCGGCCAAACATAGAAGCTCTTAATAGCCACGTATCTGAACTTTATTCCTATGAAAACAGAACATTAAATTTCCTTCTGGTTCGTCCACAGCATCACTAACAAAAAGTCGCCAAACTGGGCCGTAACGCTCAAACTTCCGGCCGCCGTAGCTTCAAAAACCATGTACAAATGTAATTACTTCTTTTTATTTCACTACAGGCATAAAGCCGAAATATACTAGCTTAGTTGTGTTTTAGGAGTAGTATCCTTAAAAGTACTTAACTTCACATATATGTTAGATACAGACTTTGTACGATATTTTTTATCTTGTTTGTAGGTACCCCAAATGCTATGAAAACTGTCCGACGTTTCTCTATCGCCATTCTCTGCTGAGACAAAACCCAACTTATAATTTTCATATAGCCTTTTACTGAGCTAGTTTGTTTACCCTTTTAATTTAATCTTTTGCCCCAGACCGCTACCTTTGCTTAGCCTTCCATCAGCAACGATTTAAACACACGTGAATTGTATTTGTTGTAAATAATAATTGTTGACTCGACCGTGACTACCAACAATCCGAATCCAAAACAAACGATTCGTTTATTCAATAATAAAAAAGTTGCTAAAGCCAAACTGTGCATTACACTTCGTCCCCCCCCCCCCTTCCTTCAATAGTTGCGATACGTAATATCGTAGTTTGGACTGTTGCATTTCCATCAATTCACCAAACCCTTCCAGAACTCTAAACCCTCAACGGCTCCAACGGTCCTGGATCCAGCCACTCAGAGCTCCTACGCTCTAGCCAATCTGCGAAAACCCCCCTGGTCTCTACCTTTTAAAGGCCCATTCAGATCGTTACACTTCCCTTTAAAGCCCTCACGTAGTACAGCTCGTTTTGGAACTCGAACAAATTTCCCTAATCCAAGCCTGCCTGCCTCTCTTGCCGCCAAAACGTGCAGTCATCGCAGACGTCCGCCCCCTCCCTCCCCCATATATACCCCCAGCTCAAAGCATCCACAGCACAGCTCACAGATCTAAGACAAGTGGTGGTCACGGCCGGTCAGGAGTGGAGATGCCGAGTTCTGATGGTTGCCATGCCGGGCAGAGGTAGTGGTCAGTATGTTACTAGTTAATTAAAAGTTTAATTTTAGGACCCCCATTCTAAATTTATAGTTCAGTTTTTAACTTACCTCTTGTTTTAGATTTTTTTTATTACAGTGGAGTAAGCCAAACGACATTTTCGGTTTTTACTTGCTGTAATGTCAGAGTGGTTCTCTTCCTAAAAACCAACGTTCCTTTGTTTATTTTAAACCACGTTTTAACTTAAACGGTAGACAGTGGCTCTTGAGGAATCGGACGCTCTTTTGCGAAAGAGATATATGTCTAAAGACTAATTGAAACTTTAGCGGATGCGAGTTTAGATTAGAGGGTTTTCAGGATTGGACCCAAAAACTACTTTTTCTAGTTGAAATTGTGTGTATTTATTTAAAAAGCCGTTGTTGCTTTTGTTCTTGAATTTTCTTTCATTTAAATTCGTTTGCTTTCACAGAAAGCCTTCTTGCTTAAATTTAAAGCTTTCGTTGTAACTAGTAACCAAAATGTAAAGTGCCTTTTTCATTTGTTGTGATTTTTATTAAAACCTAGAGTTTTTAAAACTTCAAGTACGGTTTCTAGTGTAGATTAATTGCTTGCGTTTAAATAACATGTAGCCCATTTTATTCTAGACCCCCTTAGCTTTTAAAATTACCCACCGGTGGTGGCAGCCTTAAAGACCAGGTAGAAATACTGGATAGCCTAATTTTATTTAGTTAAAAAAGTTATCTTCACTCCCTCCCGGATTGAGGCCCTACAGAGCTGTTTTAAAACAAAATAGTCGACCAAGTCATTTCTACGTGTAAGAAAGTCAACCATGAGTGTGGAGACGTTACAAGCACCTAACCCGTCGTAGCGTCAGCCTCTACAACTTAGAATCAAATCTGCCATTTAGAATTTGTCACTTCAAGTTAACAAAAACTCAGCCAATCAACGAAAACACTTACATGAGTTTGGGCAACTAGCCATCGAAGTCACTGCTTCTGCAAACCTAATTGGCTTAAGTGATCTATTTAGTGTTTGAGTAAATTCATACTAAAAACACGGAAAAAAAGCTGGTTTTTAGAAAGGGACCGTGAACCCTGACGTTATGGGGGTGGGGGGTCATTAATGCCGATCATGGTACCACCTCCATAAATTTTCAAAGCTTTAAGGTTAGAAATTAAGTTTAGAACTATAATTTTGAATGGGTTTACCAAAAATTAAATTTTCTAAGTCAATACTAGTTATACGAACCAACTACCTTTACCCGGCATGGCAACATTCGGACGAGACATCTCCTATACCGAATGGCGTAGCTACCTCTGGCTTTGAGATCTGCTGAGCGTGTGCTAACGATTGCCTCCTGGGGCTGGGGTTATATACTCATTACCGGAAGTTCGCGCGGACGACCAGGAGAGCTACTAGGTCTGGTTGGCTGAGGGCCTTGAGAACAATAGAAAGTCGGCAGCGCAAAGGATTTTTCGCTTGGCGCCGTTTGAAGGAACAATTATTGACTGTGTGGTAGAGAGAGGCCGGTAGAGTTAAACTCATTGTTTGGAACGTGAATAAGGCCTTTAATTACTACGGATTGTTTTCTTAGTTAACCACGATGTTATGCATCGCGACTATTGAAGGAATGATCTCAATAAATTCGGTTATTAACATTGGGAAGCCAGGTTTTTACTTTGGGAAATCGATAGCCAGGTCGGTTTTGCTAGGAACAACTAAGTACAAACAGAAAAGACGTGTCCGGGAAAATTCGTAAATAAAAATGTTGCCTAAGCTCCGGTAGTGGTGATGGCAAAAGATTACGTTAAATATTTTAAATAAGCAAAGTTTAAAAGTACCAGCAAGAAGCTAAAACGCATTTAAATAGTTTCAATCATTATTTACAGCCGCACATAATTGGTTTTGGCAGTTGGAAATTTCTCATAAGTATTCAAGATCGTCACCGTAAATAAAATTAAGAAATATCAAACAAAGTATGTCTGTACATCAAAATGAGGTTACGTACCTTCTATCAAACACTAAGCTAAGGTCTTTGGCTTTATGCCTAAGTGCAAAAATAAAAAAAAAATACAATTTTTACAAGTTGCGAAAAATGGCGTTTCATGAATTACGGGAGTTACGGCTTCGGTTTTGAAGGTTTTTCAAAATGGTGTAGTTCTCGTTGTAGATGGAATTTTCGGGATCTGTTTCCGGGGGAATACAGCTGAAGTTTGTGGCTATTAAGGGCTTCCAAGTTGAAACGATTTGGTCCATTTTTCACGGAGTTATGGTGATCAAAGACCGAGGTCTTGTTAGCGCTGTAAACGCGGTCTCGTATCAGACGCTCGTGGTGAGGACACCTCAACACCACCGAAGAAAAAAACCTGAGGGCAGAATTCTTCCACACCAGAAGAAAAATCGTCTATATGGCGATTACGAATTAAAAATGTAAATAATGTATATTTTTTCCTTAGGCATAAAGCCGAAACACTTTCCAGCTTAGTTGACAACACACGATATTTTTTATTTGTAACAGGTGACGACTTTGTTTATTTATGAAAAATGTCAGACGTTCAAACCCCTGTAAAAACTAACCTAATCTGCGCTATAGCCCTTTAAAAACTAGCTGGTATATTTAATCTTTTGATTTGTGCACTTAATGCATTTTGGTAAACTTAACTTCTTGCCACTTCTTGCAATGTTTATGTTTGTTTGTTTTTACGGACCCAGTGTATGAATATTTATGTCTATTTTTTTTAGCATCTCCATCCAAACTCCGACCGTAGCAAACCTCTAAAAACGAAAACAAACTAGCTTTCTTTCAATTAAATCATGCCTTGGATATATCAATCCGTTTCCCAAAGTCAAATGTTTATTCTGAGCAATACACTTCGTTCCCCCCCCCCCTCCTTCAATAGTTGCGGTGCATAACATCGTAGTTTATTTTTATAGGCCTAAATTCACGTTGTTTATGAGTTTTAAACTCACTGCACTTCCATGCCGGGCCTCTAATTATTTCACAAGCCGTTAAATAACTCCTTTGTTGACTCAGCTCCTTCTGTAAACAATGTAAATACACGGAGTCAGCACCCAAAGCATTGAGAGCAGCCTCGCAACCATGCCCGTCCGCGCTGTCATGGCCGACTTCCGGTAGTGCCAGCTCGGCCGGTTTGGGTCAGTCTCTCCTCCGAGTGTCCACCTCTTCCCCACTCCCCCCCTCCGTCGCTCTCCTACAGGTCCGCGCTAACCCTCTACCTGCCTGCCAGGCAGAGGGCATAAAAACTCAGACGCAGTAGAGTTTCGTTAGCACAGCTCAGGATTCTCAAAGCTAGAGGTCGCTACGCCGGTCGGGAGTGGAGATGCCGCGGTCAGATTGTTGCCATGCCGGGCAAAGGTGGTGGTTCGTATGTAAATTAGTTTAACTTTAAAAGTTTATTTTTTGGACTCGTACGTCAAAATTTATAGTTTAACTTTAAACTTAACCTTTTAGCTTTGAAGGTAAATTTATGGTGCGTGAAGCCAAACGGCATTTCGGGCGGACGCTACGACGGCTGAGGTGCTTGTAACGCCCCCGGATTCCCTGGTGTACGTGGAGTTTCAGCTTGAGGTTTCTACGGTGTTTACGACGACTTTTTTCGTTATACAACACAGCATGGACACTGTCCCAGCATGGGGGATGAAGCGCCGGTCCTAATTAAAGGGGCCTAACCTTAAACTGTCGGTATCGCTGCCACCAACGGTGGATTTAACTGTTTAACTAGCTAAAATCTAAAAATGGGCTACATATTTAATTTTACACTAAAATACAATTAATCAAGTCTAGCAAACGACTGAAGCTTAAAACTCCTGGTTTTATTTTTGCGACAGAGAATGAAAGTACACTTTACATTATAGTTTGCTTCTAAAAGCTTTTGAATACCAATTATTTAAATAGGCAACAAGTTTACAGTTACATAAAGTAGCAAGTTTGAATATACACTTAGTATTTCATAAATTCAGACAAACACACTTGGTTTGAATAAAGTTTTAAATTTTCACATTAGAAAAAAGTAAATCATGAGTGCTCCCGGAGACACCCGCAAGACTAAACAGCCGCAACTGATAGTAGTGTATCTGACAGTATGTTTCAACATGATCAACCGTCCACAGTTATGTTTTTAAGTTTTCCAAGCACAAAAAGATCAACCTCCCTTAGTTCCCTCGAGAATTGTTCTAAGTAATAAAAAGCCCGGCAATTTTACACTTAGGCATCAGTTTGTTTCAATTTGCCTTCCACAAAGATCAAACCGTCATTTAGTTTAAATTAAAAATCCATTTAAAGTAAACTGGAAAAATTTGGTTTTTAGAAAGAGAACCACTCTGACGTTATGGGGAGAGGAAACCTAAGATGCCGCTACAGGCGTCTCCACCATAATATTCTCTAGCTAGAGAGTTAAGTTAAGTTTTAAACTAAAATTTAGAATATGGGGGTCCTAAACTGAACTTTCAAAAGCTAAACTATAACATACGAACCACCACCATCGTGCCCGGCATGGCATTCTCCGGACATGGCGTCTCCACTCCCGACTGGCGTGACCGGTCTCTAGCTTGAGATCTGTGAGCTGTGCTGACTGAGCTGTAGAGGGAGGGCAACTGGGGCTTTTTATGCTGGAGCAGCGGATTTTCTGGACCTTAGCGCGGACGCCGAGGAGAGCTGCGGGGGTCTGATTGGCTGAGGGCCTCGAGAACAATGGAAAGTGGGAGGAGAAGTCGGTTGAACAAAGGGACTGGGTGCAGAGCCGTTTGAAGGAGTAGGAACATGTAAAACGGAAAAAGATAGGCCTGTTTTGAGTTTCACTCAATTGAACTTTCGGAAATGGGCCTTTACTTTGTATTATTGGCTACGGATTGAATATTTACATGATTGCAACGGGGTTAGGCTCTTGTTAAAGCTTATTACTTGGCTTTGGGTAATGTCTAGAACATTACTATTAAATTAAACAAGCTTTAACGGTAAACTGTAGTGTTAAACACCACAACTAGTTTTGGCTGGGGAGGGGGGCAAAATTGGGTAATTCGAAGTTTCTGCACAGTTTGACTTTCGGATTTGGTTTGAACAGATCTTTTTAAGAATTCTTTTAGTGTTTAATAGTAGAACAAGCTATTTGTAGGTTTCGGTGGGTCACAGTCAGGTCCAGAGGAGAACAAAAATAAACATATATACACTGAAAAATTCGTGTCCGGTAGAATGCCAGGTCGTAATGTGTTTATACGTTTGGACATATGGTAGCGTTTCTGGGGGTAAAAGAATATAAATAAAGTATAAATGCGGTTAAATAAATTAGCTTAGTTGAATGCTATAACGCATTAAGTTACTGAGAACAATTAACGTTTAAAAATTTTAAAGTTAAAATTCGATCGTTGTGGAAATTTTCCATATGGATTGCGGCCAACAAACACAATAAAAAATATCACACTGCAAATTGGTAGTCTGTATAAAACCTCATACAATACACTAAGCTAATATGTTCGGGCTTTTTGCCCTAAAAGAAAAGGATAAACTGAAGATACAAAAATACAGAGTTTTTACAATGGCGGCCATGATGAAAGTGCGATGTAGTCGGTTTTGGTCAATCTTCAAATGTAGTTTCAATGGTCTTCAAGGAAGAAAGTCCGGATTTGGGCTTCCCCTAGAGTCTTGTATTTTGACAGGCTATTAAACGTTGAAGAGTTTGTGGAAATCGGACCATTATTGCGAAAACGGCCAAATATGCCTCGGCGAGGCATTTGGATGCCTCGAGAAAAAAAAATTTCATTTTTTGAAAAACAGGCGTTTTTCGCTGGCGCTCGTTTACACTTACTAAAAACCAGCTTTATTTTTTTTTCGTCGTTTCTTTAAACGCAGTTTAATGTAAACAAAGGACGGTTTGATCTTCGTGGGTGTTCCATTGATTATTCGCTCGGATCCACTTTATATGTAGCTGCGGCTCTATAATTTAAGGAGTTGACTTATCAACAGCAACTCTGGGAGGTTTAATGCTTTGCTGTTACACGTAGAAAAACAACTGTAAATCAGGTCTACTATTACTACACAGCCGAGGCTGTTCGTAATTTAGAGGGCTCTTTTGCAAAATCCCCGTTGCCTAAAAACTCACTGTTTCTATTTTAAATTGTTTTGTGAACATAGCGTTGTTCAAGTTTGAATTTAATGTAAATTCCCCATGTCTTTTATAACCTAAACTAGGTGTAAAGTTACCAAATGTAAATGTAAATGCGATATTTTCTTCATGTTTGTTTAAAATAAAAACCTGGAGTTTTCTTAACGTCCGTCGGTTTATTCGCTCGTTATTTGCTAGAAGTTAATATGTAAGATAATTCTCTTTGAAGTTTAACTTAGCTAGCCTAATTCCCACCTTGGTGGGAGCGTTACCCACTATTTTATTCACTAGTCAGGTCTTAGATTAGGACTTCAATGCTCCATTCCCTACATCGGGACAGTAGCAGTTGTGCTGTTTAACCGAAAAAGTACTCGAAAGCAACACAGAGTGAAAGATAGTAAGATCCAGTTACACCAGGAGACCGGCGATGCTACAAGCACCTACCCCGTCGTAGCACCCGCCGTTACAGCGCTGGAGCGCAAATAAATAAAAAAAAAAAGCGTTCGTTACCGTAAACGAAATTTTACCCTCAGGTTTTTTTATGGTTTGAGTTGAGGTCTCCTCTCAAATCTAGTGAAGAACGGGCCTTCTTTACAAGTACGGACGGTAGGGAAGAAAAGCTGACAACCGGTTGTTCACGACACTTTTATAGAGGGCAGGCTCTATAATGTTAATCTCTAGAGTAACAACATCAGAGAAGGAGAATGTTAAAATTCCAGGTACTGGATATTTTTGGCGGCATACATAAATCCAATTTCATGTTAGGATAATTTACTGAGGATAGGAGTCTATATTTACTTACACAAAGCACTGTTGATGCCACACTTCACCTGTCGAATTGACAATCTTCTCGTGGGGATCAAAGCCTTCTCCACAGCGGGAGCAAAACATGTTCCCCAGGGACATAGTTACGCTGCAAAAAACATTATGGAATGTCAAGTATGTACAATCAACACATTTATACTAGGTAAGAACTAGAAATCATCTAAAGGGCATTAAATAGGGTACTAAACTTAATAAAACTTGAAAGAAAATCTCATCTTACATGGGTCCATTTTTCTTTGTCACCGACTTATTTGAAGTCGTAGAATTACGAAGAAGCTTGGGTGGAAGAGGGGGTGGAGAAGAGGAATCTGGGGCTGCCTCCCTTCTTCGCACGTACAAAGCGCTACCTTCAAGATCAAGTACAGGCAAGTCATCATAACTGCCACCCGACATGACTCATTCCAGACGAATTATGTCCACCACGAAGAGAATCAACACATGCACACATAAATGTTTTCGGAGCATTAACGTTGTTCTCTAATCAGATGCACTACAACGAAGGAGCTGTTCATCCACTACACAGATGCCCTTTGTCTGTCTATTCCACTGATAACATAATGCAAAGTCCAACATATAACTATACACTACATAACACTGGACTTGCGCCAAAAACTAGTAGTCTGACAAACAAACCTTTGCTTTTGAAAGTATGGAGTGTGGATTACAATGTGTCATGAATTATATACTTTTCACAAGTAGGCTAGACAGCTAGCTGCAGGAATACACGACACAAAGCAGCACAACTAAGGAAAACAGACATACTGGTGTTCTAAAAACGAGACTTGGAAACTGCCCAGAGCAGTAGCTAGCAAAGGAACACGGAGGACAACTGCCCCTCCGAACAACGTTGAAAGAGGCCATAACGAGGCCCAATTAATATTAAGGATCGACCGAACATATTTCTACGAATTTTAGATTGGATATGGAAAAATTTGCAACATTTTCCGGATCGACTCCTAACCAAATCCAAAAAACAGAGCAGCACACGTGAGCTGCTGGGCCTAAGACTGGCAATCAAATTATCACGTTTTCTAAAAGTAGTATAAATAGCAAAAAATGAGCCATTACGTGACTAAAATATGGAGATTGTGGGCAGACCTGAAGGGATAATTTCCAAAGTCTTTCTTATATGAATATAATAAGAAGAACTGTCCAACTTATTGTCTTTATGCTGTAGCGGCGCTACCAGTCTCATTAGGTGCCTTTCAGGTGAGCACCGACATCTGGTGTACTGGCGAATTCTTAACTAGTATCCAAGGTGACTGTTTTGAGTTTTGCAGAATATACAGCACTGCAGTGTCTACTGCACGGTTAGGAGGGGAGCGTCCATGTCCTATTTAAGTTTTATGATACTAATTATCTAATGGTTCACTGCCACCACGATGGGTGTTTAATTGCTGGCTTGGAGTTAAATAAAAATTAGTTTTGATTATTTACTCATGCAATTAAATCTACACGAAGTCAGACTGTCGTTTAAAACAACGCTTGGTTTATTAATAATAATAATAGTGTTTAACTTTACACTACATTTGAACACTGAATGTTACAAAAAGATTCTTTGAAAGCTTTGAAATAAAGCACACGATGATTTACAATAAAATCGGAAAAAATGAATGAATTAAAAGTTCGTACACTACAATAAAATTTCGATTAGAAAAGTTGTTTGAGTCACCGGACTATCCAAGTTACATAATGCACCTTACATTTGTAAAATAGTCTAAGTTATGTTTCAAAAGCCACTGCTAAAGATCAAAGTACCTCAATGGTACGCAACCCAAAAGACATCTAAGCTATACGGTAAAACCATTTTGATTATTTAGATGAACCTGTGTTCAACATAAATAAGAAATAAAGCCGGTTTTCAGGAAGGGGACCTTAAACCCTTGTTATGGACGTTCTAGGCCAGAAATGCCGATGGCGGTTAACTATCCATAATCATTCTCAAAATTAGAAGTTAAGTTTAGATTTATGAACTATAAATTTAGAATTGAAATCCATAAGAATACTTTCAAAAAATTAAACTAGTTACCAACGAACTGCTACCTTGCCCGGTATGGCAACCTGCGGACCCTGGGGGGCATCTCCACTCTGACCGGCGTAGCAACCTCTAGCCTTTGAGATCAGTGAGCAATGCTGTGATGCAGCCTTGCAGGTCTGTTTTATACCAGCTGCCTGGCAGCAAGGGAGGAGGGAAGGGCGGCCCTGTAGGAGAGCGACCGGGGGGGGGGGGGGGGCCTCTTGAGGAGAAACTGAATCAGACCAGCCAGGCTGTCGCTACCGGGAGTAAGCATGACGGCGCGGACGGGCAGGGTAGCTTGGAGCTCAGAGTGGTGGGGTAATTGAATACTGACTTTGGATTGGAAGGGAATTGGGAATACTGCTAGAGCAAAGAGAATTGCCGACTTTTGGTGAACTGAGAGGCCTTAGGAACTGAGTTTTGAACTCACAACGTGAATAGGCCTATAAATTAAAACTACGATATTATGTATCGCAACTTGAAGGAGGAGGGGGGCGGACGGAGTTTGCTATTAAAAACATTATTCAAGTTTAACAGAAGGATGGTTTCTGATCTATTGCAAGATTAATAGTAGAAAAGGTTTTATATACATTTGGATGAGGTTGCTATGATCGGAGCCCTGAAATAAATACAAGATAAACACTTTTTGGAGAAAAATGTCCGGTAAAATATTATAGTAAGAAAAATGCCGTGTTGGACAAGGTAGAGTTCATGGGAAGAAGTTACGTTAATAAATTGCTTTCTAAAAGGACTAAGCAAAAGATTACATGAACCAGCTTGTGTGTAGATGCTAAAACGCATTTTAGTTTACAACATTATTGCAGCCGCAAATAATGACAAGAGTGCAATCGAAGTTTTCATAACAAACCAAAACCGGTGTTATAGTTCAAAATAAAAACTTAAAGTGCGGGTCCGCAGTACATGTATGTGGTTGAGTGCCGATTGGCAGCCCTCCTACAACAACACTAAGCTAGTCGGCTTTATGCCTGAGAAAAAAAATATATAAATTACAAATTTACAAATTTGGGTTTTTGGAAAATGGCGATCGGTGATTTGCGTGCGGTGCGCTCAGTTTGGAGCGTTTCTCAAATGGCTGTAGATAATTGTAGAAGATGAAATTTAAAGTTCTGTTTTCGCAGAGATGAAAATAAGAGTTCGTGGCTATTAAGCATTGAAAACAGGGATCGTTTTGGACCATTTTCCAGGGAGTTACACAAGGTAAAGTTGAAGGCTTAGGAAATAGGCCTATAGCACTACTGAGCGCTAAGAGAAAAAAATTGTTCCCAGAGTTTTTGATCTTTCGGTGCCGGGTATCCTAACCAATCTGGATTTTTGGCCAAATGCCTTTACAATGCACACTACCTGTCCGCAAAATATAAACATGGGCCATGTCATGTTGTAATTTCATATTAATTTTAGCATCTAGCTGTGCTAATGCGTTACGACATCGTGTTATAAATATGTCCTAACAAATGATTTGTAATTAAAAAAAAGAAAAAAACGGGTATTATTTTGAGTTTAATTTCACCTTTAGCACTTAAAACGTAGCAGCTATTTTTGAAAACCGAAAAATCAGTCGACTCAGCATTTCTACTTTGGTTCAAGTTCATGACTTATACTCACAGTTCGTTCACGCAAAACCAAAAGTAAAAGATCTTCAAAGATTTTCCCCTCGAAACTTGCGAATTTTCGACAACCTTTACTGGTTGACTTCGTCAGGCAGTTAAGCCACCAATACCCACACTCACAATCCTTCCAAACCCAATGAACTTCAAAAATTCAAAACTCCCTCCTCTTCACATCACAGTAGGCCTTGAGTCAGCATTCCAGGCTGGTGTTGGCACTGCTCATAGTCGATGTTTCTTCATCTATTTCGTCCTCCGTAGTTGGTGGTGCGGGGAGGAATTTCTTCCAGCTTGCTTCCAGTCTAGTTTTGAATTGAGGTGTCACCATGTTACTAATCGTTTTATAAGCTGGTTCTTGTGTGTTCAGTAGTTTTATTGACATGCCTCTACACTGCTGAATAGCCTTTGATTCTAAGGCACGGAGGTGTGCCCCCTTGCTGGAATCCGACTTGAGCAAGATTTTAGTCTGCTCCCAGTCAATCTGGTGTTTAGATTTCTTGCAATGCATGGCCACTGCATTACTTTTGTCTTCTTCAAGGGTGGCTTTCCAAAGCTCCTTAACTCTAAAGCAAATCCCCACCCCTACTCTCATGCTTTCCTGTTTTTGTTGCCGATCTTCATCTTCATTCGTCTCTCGGGCTCTTACCATCCTCGACCTGGTTTGGTACTGGTGTTGGTGGTGTTGTCTCGCATATCTTCCGCCTCATCCTGCTCTCCAGTGTTATTTGCCCCAAGTTCGCCAGTGGTGGAATTTGGCTTTTCTTTTTCTTCTTGCCTCAAAATCTTACTTCCAAGCAGTTTTCTGATGTTTTGGGGATTGCGGAAAAAATAGGTTATCCCTACTTTGGCCTGGGCTTTTTTAACCTTTTCTCCTCCCTTCGGAAAATAAGTAACAACCTCAACCGGGCTCTCATTGGGTAGGTCTTTCGGCTTCATTTGGTGCAAGGGGGCTTTCTGAATAGCTTCATTCAAGGCTCTAGCAGGGCACCCAAGGGCTAAATACTTTTCTTTCGCTGTTTCATACTATGTAATGTCGGCTTGCCGAAAAACGATTGGAGAGGATACATGGCCTCCAAAGATCAAAAAACTCGTGGAACATTTTTTTTATTGAGCGCTTTTAACGCCAAAAAGACCCAGGTCTTCGACCATCAGCCATATTTTATATAATGGACAGAAACGGCCCATTACCAGACACATTACCCAAGTCTTCAGGATGCCAAACTTCAAGAAATCCCTCCTGAACTCTCAATATTGTCATTTTAAAACCACTCCAAAACGAACGCAGCGCTCCTTCATCATGGCCGCCATTATTAAAACTTGTAATTTGTATTTCCTATTTTTATTGCGTTTATTTTAGGGCAAAAAGCCCAAAGACATTAGCTTAGTGTTAAATAGGAGGGGCTTCCTCTGCGAAGGTACTTAACCTCATACTTAATTGCACAGATAACTTTGTAAGTGTGATATTTTTTATTGTGTTTGTTATGTTTTATTACGGAATCACTGTTCTTGGTGCACCTTGCATTTAGCGTTTCACCAACTGAGACTGGACGCATCCCTCGACGTTCGTGCCTGACGTCATTTGTAACGGCGGACGCTACGACGGCTTAGGTGCTTGTAACGCCCCCGGTTTTCCTGGTGAACGTGGAGTTTCAGCTTGAGGTTAATCGGTGTTAATGACGACTTTTTACGTTATTCAACACAGCATGGACACTGTCCCAGCATGTGGGATGAAGCGCCGGTCCTAATTAAAGGGGCCTAACCTTAAACTGTCGGTATCGCTACCACCAACAGTGGATTTAACTGTTTAACTAGCTAAAATCTAAAGATGGGCTACATATTTAAATTTTACACTAAAATACAATTAATCAATTCTAGCAAACGACTGAAGCTTAAAACTCCTGGTTTTATTTTTGAAACAGAGAATGAAAAAGACACTTTACATTATAGTTTGCTTCTAAAAGCTTTTGAATACCATTGATTTAAAAGCAACAAGTTGAAATTACAAAAGTGGCAATTTACAATTCAGACAAACACACTTGGTTTGAATAAAAGTTTAAATTTTCACAATAGAAAAAGTAATATTAGGTGCTCCCGGAGACACCCACAAGACTCAACAGCCGCAACTGATAAAAGTCTGACAGTATGTTTCTACATGATCAACCGTCCACAGTTATGTTTCTAAGTTTTCCAAGTACAAAAAGATGAACCTCCCTTAGTTCCCTCGAGAACTGTTCTAAGTTATAAAAAGCCCGGCAATTTTACACTTAGGCATCAGTTTGTTTCAATTTGACTTCCACAAAGATCAAACCGTCAATTTGTTTAAGTTAAAAATCCATTTAAAATAAACTGGAAAAATTGGTTTTTAGTAAGAGGACCACTCTGACGTTATGGGGAGAGAGAACCTAAGATGCCGCTACAGGCATCTCCACCATAATTTTCTCTAGCTAGAGAGTTAAGTTTACGTTTTAAACTAAAATTTAGAATATGGGGGTCCTAAACTGAACTTTCAAAAGCTAAACTATAACATACGAACCACTACCATTGTGCCCGGCATGGCATTCTCCGGACATGGCGTCTCCACTCCCGACTGGCGTGACCCTTCTCTAGCTTGAGATCTGTGAGCTGTGCTAACTATGCATTCTGGGGCTGGGGTTATATGCTGGAGATGGGGGAAAGCGCGGACGTCGAGGATAGCAGCGGGGGTCTGATTGGCTGAGGGCCTCGAGAACAATGGAAAGTGGGAGGAGAAGTCGGATGAACAAAGGAACTGGGCGCAGAGCCGCTTGAAGGAGTAGAAACATGTAAGACGGAAAAGATAGGCCTGTTTTGAGTTTTACTCAATTGAACTTTCGGAAATAGGCTTTTATTTTGAATTATTGGCTACGGATTGAATCTTTACATGATTGCAACGTGATTAGGCTCTTGTTAAAGCTTATTACTTTGGCTTGGGTAATGCATAAAGCATTACTATTAAATTTTATAAGCTTTAACTGTAAACTGCAGTGTTAAACACCACAACTAGTTTTGGCTGGGGAGGGGGGCAAAAATGGAGGATTCGAAGTTTTTGCACAGTTTGACTTTCGGAAATGGGTTAAACAGATCTTTTTAATAATTCTTTTAGCGTTTAATAGTAGATCAAGCTATTTGTAGATTTTGGTAGGTCTCAGTCAGGTTAAAGGAGAACTAAAACAAACATATATACACTGAAAATTCGTGTCCGGTAGAATGCCAGGTCGTAATACGTTTATACGTTTGGACATATGGTAGCGTTTCTGGGGGTAAAAGAATATAAATAAAGTATAAATGCGGTTAAATAAACTAGCTTAGTTGAATGCTATAACGCATTAAGTTACTGGGAACATTTAACGTTCTACATTTTTAAAGTTAAAATCGATCGTTATGGAAATTTTTCATATGGGTTGCGGCCGACAAACACAATAAAAAATATCACACTACAAATTGGTTGTCTGTATAAATCCTCTTACAATACACTAAGCTAGTATGTTCGGGCTTTTTGCCCTAAAAGAAAAGGAATAAAATGAAAATACAAAAATACAGAGTTCAGCAATGGCGGCCATGTTGAAGGTGCGATGTGGTGGGTTTGAGGTGATCTTCAAGCGTAGTTTATTGGTTCTTCCTGGTGGAAAGTCCGGAATTGGGCTTCCCCAAGAGTCTTGTATTTAGACAGGCTATTAAATGTCGAAGAGTTTGTGAGAATAGGACCATTATTGCAGAAAAGGCGAGATATGCCTCGGCGAGGCATTTGGGTGCCTTAAGAAAAAAAATTTCAAATTTTTGAAAAACAGGCATTTTTCGGTGGCGCTCGTTTACACATTCTCGGCTGCCATCATACTGTAATTCTTAAAGTCACATTTTACTTTCTTAAAACTGTTAAATTATTAAATATGAATGTTTTTTGTATATGATTGATTTTGTCATGTGTATATTTTTTTAGATTTTTGTATGTTTAGTTTAATTTGCTATGCAGATTTTAGTTTTCTGCGCATGCGCGTCCTACATAAAAAGGGACGTCAGCAAGCGGTTGGGAGCTCCGACAGGTGTTTGCGGCCTGGACGTTTGACGGCGACGGACGCTGCTTGAACGTCTCCTTCGTTGTGTTGTGATGCTTTCCCGCAGTATTTGGTATGGGCGAGTCGACACGCCCCACCAATGAATTCTACCCAGTTGGATGTCTTTGTTGCTACTTGTGGGTTTTATCCGCCGAAATGAGCTATCAAGCCGACCTAAGTTTTTATGAAATATCTTATTCAAAGCTTATGACTTTTACGACAAGACGTTCAGCCTTGCAATTTGAAAGAAAGCAACTGAAATTTAGTTATATTGGCTGGTGCAAGGAAAGTCGCCGAATCATGGTAAATTCGATTTGAATATTTTACGAGGGCGTTTCAACACGAAGAACTAGATGCTTATAATTTGTGCCTCGTTAGTGTCTTATTGCAGAGCTTTCTATAGGTGAGTTTTGCTGTTTACAAGCAGTTTTACTAAAAGCCATTTTCGAAGAATTACCGTAATTGCAATTGCGTGGCTACTCAAGTGTGAACTTGACTTGTAATTCGAAACACCCCTGCGTTTGCTTAATGTTCAAGGTCTGTGCAAATCGTGATAAATATTTGTTGAAATGCTAATGTGTGTTTTACAATTTTTCATCCGTTTTATTGAGGTACACCCATGCTATAATCAGTGAATAGCAACTACCGAGAGAATGTGTCAAATTTACAGTCTCTAGTTGTGCGCCATTGTTTGTACAGGAAGATGCGATACGTATGCTTTATTAAGCTTTGTCCGCAAGTCGATTCGGCAACTGCGTGATTTGCCGCAACCACCGGTTGTTTGGAGTTATGAAATTTTAACCTTTAATATTTTTGATTATTTAATTGCTGTGTTTGAGAATTTTAATGTAGCCTCTTTTATAAATTAGTCCTTAATATTTACTGGGAATCTTATTGGATGAATATTGTACATAATTGTTGTAAATTGAGGCCTGCAATAAATGTGACTTGTACTTGAATCCTTTTAATTCCTTTTCGTCCTATGGTAATCGTAGTAACCACAATGAGTTATTTTTAGAATTAATATTTTTCTAGCAACAATATAAATGATACGTCTACCAAACCAAAGAAACACGTAACATGTTGAACAGCTGCAACCTTTATGGAAAATTTCCACAGCGATCGTCACCTGTCCTTTAACTTTGAAGTTATTTATTCTACTTAAATTTAAATGCGTTGTAGCATTCACTGAGCTAATCTATTTATTCTTTTCATGCTTTATTAATAATAATCTTTTGCCCCCAACACGCTACCATTAGTCCAAAGTACAAAGACATCGGCAATCACCGGACACGAATTTTTGTGTATATATGTTTTGCTTTAATTCTCTACAAAACCCGTCTGACCCATCCGAATGTTACTACTAGCTTGTTCTGCTATTAAAAACCAAAAGATATTTAAAAAAAAATCTGTTTCCATGCAATCCGAAAGTCAAACTGTGCTTAAAAACTTCGAATCCCCCTTTTTTACCCCCCTCCCCTGCCAAACTAGTTGTGGTGTATAACACTGCAGTTTTCAGTTAAAGCTTGTAAAATTTAATAGTAATACTTTATGTATTACCCAAACCAAAGTACTAAGCTTTAACCAGAGCCAATTCACGATGTGCATTTGTAAATAATCAATCCATAATCAATTTCCCAATGCCTTTTCCCAAAGTTCAAGAGTTGAAAACTCAAATTGGCCTATCTCTAACCATTCCCTACTCCTTCAAACGGCTCTGCACCAAAACCCTTTGCAATACTGACTTCTCCTCCCACTTTTCATTGTTCTCCTGGCCCTCAGCCAATCAGACCCCCGCAGCTCTCCTCGGCGTCCGCGCCTTGGTCCAGAAAATCCGCTGCTCCATCATAAAAAGCCCCCACACCCCGCCCTCCTCACCACAGCTCACAGATCTCTCAGGCTGGAAGGGTCACGCCGGTCGGGAGTGGAGATGTCACGTCCGGGATTGCCATGCGGGCAAAACTAGTTTAATTTTAGAAGTTTATCTTTAGGACCCCCCAATTCTAAATTTATAGTCTAAATTAAATTAACCTCTAGCTTGGAGTCTTTATGGTTGGTAAGCCTTATCGGCATTGCTGGTCTTTACCACCATAATGTTAGAGTAGGCATCTCTTCCTCAAAAGCCAGTTTCATTCTTTGTTTATTTCTGAAATGTAAACAAAGGGACGGTTTGATCCTCGCGAGGAAAAATAACTGTGGGACGACTTGAAAACGACAGTTGTCAAATATAGTTGCAACTTAGCGGACGCGGTTCAGCTTGCTGGTGTAACGGCGGACGCTACGACGGCTTAGGTGCTTGTAACGCCCCCGGTTTCCCTGGTGTACGTGGAGTTTCAGCTTGAGGTTTCTACGGTGTTTACGACGACTTTTTTCGTTATACAACACAGCATGGACACTGTCCCAGCATGGGGGATGAAGCGCCGGTCCTAATTAAAGGGGCCTAACCTTAAACTGTCGGTATCGCTGCCACCAACGGTGGATTTAACTGTTTAACTAGCTAAAATCTAAAAATGGGCTACATATTTAATTTTACACTAAAATACAATTAATCAAGTCTAGCAAACGACTGAAGCTTAAAACTCCTGGTTTTATTTTTGCGACAGAGAATGAAAGTACACTTTACATTATAGTTTGCTTCTAAAAGCTTTTGAATACCAATTATTTAAATAGGCAACAAGTTTACAGTTACATAAAGTAGCAAGTTTGAATATACACTTAGTATTTCATAAATTCAGACAAACACACTTGGTTTGAATATAGTTTTTAAATTTTCACATTAGAAAAAGTAAATCATGAGTGCTCCCGGAGACACCCGCAAGACTTGACAGCCGCAACTGATTAAAGTTTATCTGACAGTATGTTTCTTATGATCAACCGTCCACAGTTATGTTTCTAAGTTTTCCAAGTACAAAAAGATCAACCTCCCTTAGTTCCCTCGAGAACTGTTCTAAGTAATAAAAAGCCCGGCAATTTTACACTTAGGCATCAGTTTGTTTCAATTTGACTTCCACAAAGATCAAACCGTCATTTAGTTTAGATTAAAAATCCATTTAAAATAAACTGGAAAAATTTGGTTTTTAGAAAGAGAAGCACTCTGACGTTATGGGGAGAGAGAACCTAAGATGCCGCTACAGGCGTCTCCACCATAATATTCTCTAGCTAAAGAGTTGAGTTAAGTTTTAAACTAAAATTTAGAATACGGGAGTCCTAAACTGAACCTTCAAAAGCTAAACTATAACATACGAACCACTACCATCGTGCCCGGCATGGCATTCTCCGGACATGGCGTCTCCACTCCCGACTGGCGTGACCCTTCTCTAGCTTGAGATCTCTGAGCTGTGCTAACGATCGAGTTCTGGGGCTGGGGTTTTATACACAATACCGGAAGTAGGCGCGGACGCCGAGGATAGCTGCGGGGGTCTGATTGGCTGAGGGCCTCGAGAACAATGGAAAGTGGGAGGAGAAGTCGGTTGAACAAAGGGACTGGGTGCAGAGCCGTTTGAAGGAGTAGGGACATGTAAACGGAAAAGATAGGCCTGTTTTGAGTTTTACTCAATTGAACATTAGGAAATAAGACCTTTACTTTGTAATATCGGCTACGGATTGAATATTTACATGTTTGCAACGTGAATAGGCTCTTGTTAAAGCTTAATACTTTGGCTTGGGTAATGCATAAAGCATTACTATTAAATTTTATAAGCTTTAACTGTAAACTGCAGTCTTATACACCACAACTAGTTTTGGCTGGGGGGGGGGGGGGAATTGAGGGTTCGAAGTTTTTGCACAGTTTGACTTTCGGATTGGGTTTGAACAGATCTTTTATAAACATCTTTTGGTTTTTAATAGTAGATCAAGCTATCAGCAGTGTTTGAAAGGTCTCAGTCGGGTCTAGAGGAGAACTAAAACAAACATATAACAGGCTAGAAGATTTCAGCCTAGAGAAGGATATCGACATGGGCGAAATAAATTCTAAAGTGTCCTCATTACCACAGAAGTTTACCTACGCACTGGAAGAACGTTTTGAAGCTTTCAAAGACATGTTTGAGAGGTGGACCGCAAATTTTTTTACAAAGCAGCAGCAGATGTTAGAGGAACATGCAACATCCTTACTCCAGAAACTTGAAACTAAAATGGCGGAAATTGACGGTGCCCATTAAAATAAATTGAATGAAGTTGTGTCAACGAACCGTGTAGGATCGCTCGACGTTGATCAAAATTGCTCTCCGAAATTACAACCACCAGGTGGAAGCATTCTTAAGGTAAAGTTAAATTCATCTAATGGGGGCCATCTTGAGATTATTTCTGCCCAACTGGACCGCGAAGAGAGACTTGTTTCTGACGAAAACGTGCCAAAGCTCCCCCCTACACTTCACAAAAACATTACGGTACGGGGTGGCAAAAAAAATCAAACAAAATCTGCCTCAAGTGATCAGTCAAAGATCCCGAATGTTTCTCTGCCAGAGTCAAAAGACAGCATTGACCAGACGGATTATAGACCACATGTGACATCGCTGTGTAATTTGAAAAACCTAAACAGAAATACAGTCGTATTTGGTCAAGAGCAACGTAACCAGTCTCCTCCAAAGGCTACCGGAATTCAACCGGAAATGGAAAACAAACTTGAATCCAAATGGCTGAACCAAACAAATATTATTGGTGATTCCAATGTACGTAACCTTAGAGGGAGCAGCCACGCAAACTCAAAAATCTGGACTTACCCTGGACTCAAAGCATGCGAAATTTCGTCAAAGCTCCAGCATATCTTGTTACATGCAGACCCAAACGGAACATTCATAATCTGCGTAGGAGCCAATAGTTTAATTGAAGATTCACCAAACAGAATTGTTTTGTACATACATGACTTTGCCACATCCATCACTGCAAAATACCCACATGCTCGAATCTCCATCATCGGGCTGTTTCCAAAACTCGGGGCACTTAACCATGAACTAGACAAAAAGGTCATACATACAAATGCACTGCTTCGTCAAATGTGTGTTCAGAAAAATTTCTCCTTTGTTTCCATCAACAAAAGTATTTGTGCTGACCACACCCTTATGGGGAGGACAGAGTCCACCTTACAGCCAGGGGAAAGCAGGCTCTACAACTTGAACTTCAAAAAATCCACACTCCCTTGGAAAACCACCATACTTAATAGGGGATCAGCCCATTGATGTGTCAACCCCTAGTTGGATTGTTGATAACATTGTTTGTACCATGTTTAATGCTCGTAGTGTTGTTGGTAATATCGGATGTTTTATTGATCTCGTGCGGCGGGACTTTTATGATGTAATTTTTATTGTGGAATCTTGGCTCACAGCATCAGTAAAGTCTGATGCTATGCTTGTAGACACTCGTAAGTTTTCCGTGATCAGACGGGATTGAGGTAGCAGAGGAGGGGGGCTCTGGATCATTTACCGTGTTGGGATTCCATCTGTGGTTTTAGAAGTAGCGTCGTCTGCGGAGAGTATTTTCGTTGCACTGCCGCGTAGTAAAATTACCATCATTTTATGTTATTTACCGAATAGTCGCGTTGATGGGGATATTGTAAAAATCTGTTCATTCATTACATGGTCTGTAAACCACAGACACTCCAACGTTGTGTTGGGGGATTTTAACCTTTCAACAGTGGATTGGGCCCGCAATTGTGCTGGCGACAGTCATCACGCTCTGTTTCTTGATTTAATTGCCCCTCTTGGTTTGCTTCAATTGGTAGATAGGCCAACCAGGGGTAACCGTATTTTGGATCCGATTTTCTCACATGACGATAGACTTATTTTTGATATTAATGTTGGAGACCACTTCGGTAGGAGTGATCACTGTATTGTGAATTTTACTATAAATTTATCCCTCACCGGTGCAGGAAAACCGGCTTGTATTCCTACTTCAACAATTAAAGGTAAGATCAATTTTGAACTTCTGAAATCGTCCTTGAGACATATTGACTGGGACAGTTTGATATTCAAGATTCACCTTAACATTGAACAGGCTTGGACCTGTTTTCACTCAGTATTAACAGGTCATATTGTCCTTTGTAGTGATTATACTAACAAACTAGGACGAGTAATTTTTCCGAAATGTATTGCAAGATTAAGCATTAAAAAGCTTAAACTGTGGAAAATTTTTTAATTGAACCCAGGCCCTGCAACATTACTAGCCTATAATATTGCATGTAAACTATACTCTGATTCACCAGAATCGTGGTACAGAGCTCATGACGCAGCAGTAATCCGTGAGGGAAACCAGGCAGCTTTATTCAGACTTTACCGTAGCAAAACCTCGACATCTAGAGCACTGCCACCTCTGAAACTAGGAAATAACTTCATAACGGATAATCTTGGTAAAGCGGAGTTATTATGCGAGACATTTGCCTCGAATACCATTATTGATGATGGAAACTTGATACTCCCTCCAAGTCAATCTTTTAGTAATGCTTCTTCTTGCTGCTCAGTGGTTTTTCCTGAGACTGTAATTGTTCCTACAATAAACAAGCTCAAACCAAGCAAGTCCTGCGGGCCCGACGGTCTGTCAGCTTTTATTTTCAAACAGCTGGTCCACGAAATCAGCTCCCCACTTTCTAAACTCTTCTCACTTTCCTTTGCTCAAGGTTCACTTCCTTCTGCCTGGCTGACAGCCAATGTGGTACCAGTTTTCAAAAAAGGTTCATCTTCTGACCCCACTAATTACCGGCCTATTGCGTTAACTTGTGTGGCTTGTAAAGTGATGGAATCAATCATTCGTGACACACTTAACAATTATTTTGAAGATCACACCATCATAAACCGGGATCAGTTTGGTTTCCTTCCAAACAGGTCTGCCACTCACCAATTGTTATTGGTCCTCGATCGTTGGAGCAGTGCGCTAGATGTTAGTGTCCCTTCAGACACAATATATTTCGACTTCAAAAAAGCCTTTGAGTCTGTCGTTCATCGAAAGCTGTTACTTAAACTGGAAGCATGCGGAATTTCAGGAGACCTACAGGAATGGATTACTGCTTTCCTTAACAATCGAGTTCAGAGGGTCATAATAGAAAACACAGTATCTTCTTGGACAAAGGTTCCATGTGGAGTTCCTCAGGGTTCTGTCCTGGGACCCCTCCTCTTTCTCGTATATCTAAATGATTTAAAATTTAACGATAATAATATCTATAGCTTTAAGTTTGCTGATGACCTTAAAATTGGTGGGGAAAATTTAACAGGTGGTCGTTGCCCTGATATTGACGCCCAAATAAATGAGGTGGCAGATTGGTCTAAGTGCTGGAAGCTACCTCTATCTGTCAACAAATGTCTCACTTTCCACGTGGGTGACAAAAATAAACGCCCATGTTATTTTCTTGAAAAAGAAATACTACCGTCGTCAACGGAAGTCCGTGACCTGGGGATTTGGTTTACTAAAAACTTGAAACAAAGTCTCCACTGTCAGAAGGTGTGTGCATTGGCATATCGTCGCTTAGCCATCGTTAATAAGTGTTTCACTTCCGGGAACATCATTGCTAAAGTTTGGGCTTTTAAAGTTTTTGTGCGCCCAATTCTTGAATATGCAACTCCAGTCTGGTCTCCGTATTTGGCACGAGATATTGACCAGCTCGAGGCTGTCCAGCGCAGATTCACGAAAAGCCTTCCGGGATTGAGGGATACTATCTATCGTGACAGACTTGAAAGGCTCGGTCTGGAACTTTTGGAGCTGCGTAGAATAAGATTCGATTTAATTCTGACATTTAAAATTTTGCGTAACCTTATTTCCGTAGATCTTCCGTTCTTCGATTTAGAACTTGCCCAATTGGTACGCGTGGTCATAACTGGAAACTTATCGTCCCAACCTCTCGTCTTGACTGTCGCCGAAACTTTTTTGCGGTACGGATTGTTCCAATCTGGAATGCCCTTGGGTCCAGCACGGTGAATGCACCTACTGTCCCGGCCTTCTGTCGACAACTGAAAGCTGAACCAGTGCACACATCTTTAAAACGCCCATTGCATTTTAATTTTTTTTATTAGGTTTTTAGATTTTAAATTTTAAATTTATAATTTTTAATTTTTTTTAGGTTTTTAGATTTTAAGTTTGTAAATTTTGATTTTTAATTTTTAATTTTCTATTTTGATTGCCTAGGAACGGAGTTAGTGGCTTCACAGCCCTTCCGTCTTCCTTCCACTCATTGGTGGCAAATTTGTATTATTATGTATATATACACTGAAAATTCGTGTCCGGTAGAATGCCAGGTCATAATACGTTTGGACACATGATAGCGTTTCTGGGGGTAAAAGATTATTATAAAAGTATAAATGCGGTTAAATAAACTAGCTTAGTAGGATGCTATAACGCATTAAGTAACTGGGAACGTTTTAACGTTTAATTTGGAAGTTAAAATTGATCGTTGTGGAAATTTTTCATATGGATTGCGGCCGACAAACACAATAAAAAATATCTCACTTCAAATTGTTGTCTGTACATGAGATCGAGGTTTAGTACCTTCGCAGAGGAAGCTCCTCCTAAAATGCACTAAGCTAGTGTGTTCGGGCTTTTTGCCCTAAAAGGAAAAGGATAAAACAAAAATACATAAATACAGAGTTCAATAATGGCGGCCATGAGGCAGTAGCGCTGCTGGTGGTTTTAGTCGGTCTTCAAATGTAGATTTGAGAGGCTTTCAGGTGGAAAGTCCGGATTTGGGCTTCCCCAAGAGTCTTGTATTTGGACAGGCTATTAAATGTCGAAGAGTTTGTGAGAATCGGACCATTATTGCAAAAACGGCGAGATTTGCTTCGGCGAGGCATTTGGTGCCTCAAGAAAAAAAATTTCAAATTTTTGAAAAACAGGCGTTTTTCGGTGGCGCTCGTTTACAGTGGGATCGTGCGATACTGACGAGCGGTTGAGCTTCGTAGCTGGTGAGACGACGTTGGGCGACATACGTTTATGGTTTTTATGGCTCGTAGTGGGGGCAGCCCAGTCTTGAGTGTTAACCTGCCGTACCGATGAGATGTATGACGGGGAAGACGTTGGTGTCTTGTTGGCAGAGCGGCGGAAGTCCGAGCGTGGTCGCTGGTCGGCCCGAAAGGGCTGCTTCATTTCCAGAGGGGAGTGTTGCATCGTGCGACACTCGAGGGAACTGATGGTTTCACGGTAGAAGGGCGGCTGACTTGGTGCCTGTTTGATTTAGACGTTCGAAAGGCTAGGTTGTCTTGTCTGACGGGTTTTATGTTTGTGTGAGATGTCCAAGTGATGGGGCTGGTGTCGGAATCAGCCCCCTAAGAGGCGTATCGGACTCGTGAAGCGGCTGATTGCGTTGTCCGTTTTGTAGTGGGGAGTCGTCGGTATCACCGTTGCCGACATGCACGTCCCGTACTAAGCCGGACGCGCAGTGGTCGTCATGGGCGGAAGAGACGGTCGGGGGAAGAGCGCAGCATCCGAGGTAAGAGCAGTGTCGCATGATGCGACATCCTTCCTTGGAGATGAGCGGCGAAAATCCAAAACCTAGGTGGGAGATGAGATGACGGAAAGAAAACCCCCAGTGGTAAGTTGTTGGGTGACAGACCGGCAGAGCCGAGGATTTCCCGGAGTTTCTGCTTCGCAACTCGGAGCAGCGCCTTGGTGTGTTGCATGTCGACTGCCAGGATTGACAGGGCAAGGAGAGGCCGGGCGTTGGCCGTCGTGTAGCGAGGAAACGTTGGTGTCGCTGTTGCCGACATGCGCGTCCAGTGCTAAGCCGGGCGCGCAGCGGTCGACGCGGGCGAGGAGAGAGCAGTGTCCGAGGAGGGAGCAGTGTCGCATACTGCGACATTCATCGTCAGAGAGAAAGGGCGACACAGTTATCCCGTTGAACGGCAGATGGTAAGGGGGCGATGGACGGGAGGTTGATGGCAGGTAAGAGATGAGGTTTTCCCGGAGTCGCTACTTGGTTTTGTAGAGGAGCACTTCGGCGTGTCAAGTACATGTATTAGAACCGGTGGGCCGTGAGGGGCGGCGAACGGGAGTCGATGTTGCCGTCGGAGGCGACATGCGCATCCCGTGCAATGCCGGGTGTGTAGTGGTCGCCGTGGTTAGGTAGTCGGAAAAGGCGGAGAAGGCTGCAGAGTCAGCGACATGCACGACCTGAACGGGGCCAGGCGTGTAGCGGTCGCCGAGGGCAGGGAGAGCTGCGGAGAAAGAGAAGAAAACGGCTGGGAAGAATCCAGGTGCAGCGAGCTGTCGAATGGGCGGCAGCTTGAGACAAAGAGATGACGAGCTTCCCAAGCACGCATCCTTTATAGGGAGGACCGCGCATGCGCGGTAGGGTAACTAAGGCAGCTATTCAAGTCTCAAGCAGCATCATTGGGACAACAATGCTATAAATTGACAGGTACTGCACTTTTCACAGCACAAAGAAACTCTTGGTTTTTATTTTAAAACATCAGAATAATGACAAATAAAACACTTTACATTTGGAGTTCACTAGTTTAAGCTTTTGACAAATTTGGCAAAAACACTTGGCTTGAATTTAGAGTAGAAATTCACATTAATACAAGAACAACGAAGTTGATTCTTAAACACTTAATTTAGACAAGAAAAAGCATTTTTATCTTGGGTTCCTATCCAGGAATACCCAGCTAGCTGAACCGCGTCCGCTAAGTTACAACTATATTTGACAACTGTAGTTTTCAAGTCGTCCCACAGTTATTTTTCCTCGCGAGGATCAAACCGTCCCTTTGTTTACATTAAAGAATGAACAAAGTAAGAAACTGGCTTTTTAGAAAGAGATGCCTACTCTAACATTATGGTGGTAAAGACCAGCAATGCCGATAAGGCTTACCAACCATAAAGACTCCAAGCTAGAGGTTAATTTAATTTAGACTATGAATTTAGAATTGGGATGTCCTAAAGATAAACTTCTAAAGTTAAACTAGTTACTTACAACCACTATCATTTTGCCCGGCATGGCATCCCGGACGTGACATCTCCACTCCCGACCGGCGTGACCCTTCTAGCTTGAGAGATCTGTGAGCTGTGCTAACGATTGCGTTATGGTGCTGGGGTTTTATACACATAACCGGAAGTTCATGTGGACGGGCAGGAGAACTGGGGGGTCTGATTGGCTGAGTGCCAGGAGAACAATGGAAAGTGGGAGAAGTCGGTATGGCAAAGGGTTTTGGTGCAGAGCCGTTTGAAGGAGTAGGGAATGGTTAGAGATCGGCCAAATTGAGTTTTCAACTCTTGAACTTTGGGAAAAGGCCTTTGCATTGGGAAATTGATTATGGATTGATTATTTACAAATGCACATCGTGAATTGGCTCTGGTTAAAGCTTAGTACTTTGGTTTGGGTAATACATAAAGTATTACTATTAGATTTTACAAGCTTTACTGAAAACTGCAGTGTTATACACCACAACTAGTTTGGCAGGTGAGGGGGGGCAAAAAGGGGGATTCGAAGTTTTTAAGCACAGTTTGACTTTCGGATTGTATGGAAACAGATCTTTTATAAATATCTTTTGGTTTTTAATAGTAGAGCAAGCTAGTAGTAACATTCGGATGGGTCAGTCGGGTTTTGTAGAGAATTAAAGCAAAACATATATACACAAAAATTCGTGTCTGGTGATTGCCGATGTCTGTGTAGGTTGGACTAATGGTAGCGTTTTGGGGGCAAAAGACTTATTAATAAAGCATAAAAAGAATAAATAGATTAGCTTAGAGAATGCTATAACGCATTTAAGTTTAAGTAGAATAAATAACTTCAAAGTTAAAGGACAGGTGACGATCGCTGTGGAAATTTTTCATAAAGGTTGCAGCTATAAAAAATATCACACTTACAAAGTTATCTGTACAATTAAGTATGAGGTTAAGTACCTTCGCAGAGGAATCTCCTCCTATTTAACACTAAGCTAATGTCTTTGGGCTTTTTGCCCTAAATAGAAGCAATAAAAGTCGAAAATACAAATTACAAGTTTTAATAATGGCGGCCATGATGAAGGAGCACTGCGTTGGTTTTGGAGTGTTTTTTTAAATGACAATATTGAGAGTTCAGGACAGAAATCTAAGTTTGGCTTCTTGAAGACTTGGGTAATGTGTCAGGCTATTAAAGGATTCCAAGATGGACCGTTTCTGTCCATTATATAAAATAATGCTGATGGTCAAAGACCGAGGTCTTTTTGGCGTTTGAAGCGCTCAAAAAAAAATGTTCCACGAGTTTTTTGATCTTTGGAGGTCATGTATCCTCTCCGATCGTTTTTCGGCAAGCCGACATTACACACTTCATCTTCTGCAACTTCAGTATCCGCGATTACAGAGGTGTGGATAATCGATGTAATCTTCGGTAATTCAATTGGTGGATTTGTTTTGAAAACCAACCCAAAGTAAGTTTTAAGGACAGATGCTTTTGGTTTAGTGACAAAAAAGCCGCGCTCGTCTTCCAGACTAACAATTGGAGAATGTGTTTTTTTGTTACGATTGACATATCCCCAAAATCGTTTTGGGATGGAAGAAGCACAGTTGGCAATCTCTTCTTTATACTTGCGCCTTGCGTGACGCAGGTTGGAGATGTACGAGTTGCGGCTGGCTTTGTAGGTCTCGTAATCGTGGAGACGTTTAGACTGGGTGTAGATGTCCCAGTTCCTTCTTTTTGTCCTAATTGCTGTGCGGCAATCATGATTAAGCCAGGGTAGCTTAGACTTGTTTAGGATCTGATTTGAGAAGTGTGGGGTGTGATTTAGAATGGCTTGGCTGATAGTGCGGAGGCAAAGGTCCCATGCTTGGTCCACATCAAGAGAAGCCATTGAGCTGGCAAGGTCTGCATTGATGATATCGTTGCTGATACCTTCGTGGTTTGCACGATGAAAATTCAGAACAGGTTTGTGTGCCTTGTTATTGGGAGAGCAACTGATGAAGATGTGCAGGCAACAGTGGTCGCTGTTTCCAAGTGGAGGAGTGGATGAGACACTTTCGACGGCAGAACTAGACTGGGAGACGAGAACGAGATCAAGAATATGAGGAGTTTGACTGCCACGAAAGCGAGTGGGGAAATTGACGAGTTGGGTGATATTGCGGCTGGTGATGGTACCAATGAAATCATGTAACCGTTTTATTTTTGCTTTGTCATATAAAAACCAAGTGTTTTATTTACTTAACCGGAGTTTCCCGATTATTAGCTAGAGTCAAGGTATAATTATTTTAGACTCCTGTAGCAAGTAAATTAAGCCCCACCGTGGTAGCAGTGAATACCAGTCTTTAATTTACTTTAAACAAAACCTTATTAGCTTAGGCTTCTGACGCTCTAATCCTCAAACGGCTGTAGAACGAGCTATGTTAGTTAAAAAAAGTATTTTAAACCTCCGCAACTGTATACCAGATGTCGGTAGATGTTACAAGCACCTCCCGTCGTAGCATCCGCCGCTACACAGTTAACAGAAACATGTCAAGTAGTGAGGCCGCCTTTTTATAATTAACAATCAATTTTCTAACAATCAGATGTCTACAATGGTGTAACGGCGGACGCTACGACGGCTCAGGTGCTTGTAGCGCCTCCGGTTTCCTGGTTTGACACGGAGATTCAGCTTAAGGTGTTGCGGTGATTATTGCGACTTTTACGGCATAAGCACAGCAAGGGCTACTGTCCCAGCATGGGGGATGGAGCGCAGGGTCCTAAATTAAAGGGGCCTAACCTTAATACTGCTGGTAATTTGCTGCCACCAGCGATGGAAATTTAACCGTTTATCAAGAGATAAACTAAAAATGGTTTACATATTTATTTACACTTAAACAGTTAATCGACTAGCAAACGAACTGAAGTTAAAAACTCCTGGTTTTTATTATGACAACAGAGAATGAAAAGCACACTTTACATTTAGTTTGCACGAAAGCTTTTGAAATAAAGTATTTAAAAAGCACTAGTTTGAATTTACAACATGTAATTCGTTTTCACAAGTTTTGACTAAAACGACGTTTGTGTTTCAGAATAAAACATCCACTTAATTTTTCGAATAGAAAAAGCAATACTGAACGCTCCGCAGAGTCGTCCGCAAGATTGAACAGCCCAGGCTGGTTACAATCTATCAAACAGTATGTTTCAAACACGCATGAAAGATCAACCGTTTCACAGTTTTGTTTCTAAGTGATAAAACAGAGCCTTAAACCTCCCAGAGTTGCTGTTTACAAGTCAACTCCTCAAATTATAAAAGCCTCGGCTACTTATAAAGTCCGTCTGGAGTGAATAACCAATGAATCCCACACGAAGATCAAACCGTCAGTTATTTGAATTAAAGTTTAAAACAAATAAGAAAGATTTTGGTTTTTAGTAAGAGAACCACTCTGACGTTATGGGGTGAGAAACCTAAGATGCCGCTACAGGCGTCACCACCATAATATTCCCTAGCTAGAGAGAGTTTAAGTTACGAATTTAAACTAAAATTTAGACTTGGGGGGTCCTAAATTAAATTTTCAAAAGCTAACAACAAACATACGAACCACTACCATCGTGCCCGGCATGGCATCCCACGGACACGGCGTCTCCACTTCCGACTGGCGTGACCCTTCTCTAGCTTGAGATCTGTGAGCTGTGCTAACTATGCATTCTGGGGCTGGGGTTTTATGCACATTACCGGAAGTAAGCGCGGACTCGCGGGGTAGCTACGGTGGTCTGATTGGCTGAGGGCCTCGAGAACAATGGAAAGTGGGAGGAGAAGTCGGTTGAACAAAGGGACTGGGTGCAGAGCCGTTTGAAGGAGTAGGAACATGTAAAACGGAAAAAGATAGGCCTGTTTTGAGTTTCACTCAATTGAACTTTCGGAAATGGGCCTTTACTTTGTATTATTGGCTACGGATTGAATATTTACATGATTGCACCGTGTTTAGGCTCTTGTTAAAGCTTATTACTTGGCTTTGGGTAATGTCTAGAACATTACTATTAAATTAAATAAGCTTTAACGGTAAACTGTAGTGTTAAACACCACAACTAGTTTTGGCTGGGGAGGGGGGCAAAAGGGGTTTTCGAAGTTTTTTTGCACAGTTTGACTTTCGGATTTGGTTTGAACAGATCTTTTTAAGAATTCTTTTAGTGTTTAATAGTAGATCAAGCTATTTGTAGGTTTCGGTGGGTCACAGTCAGGTCCAGAGGAGAACTAAAATAAACATATATACACTGAAAAATTCGTGTCCGGTAGAATGCCAGGTCGTAATATGTTTATACGTTTGGACCTATGGTAGCGTTTCTGGGGGCAAAAGATTATTATAAAAAGGCTAAATAAATGAATAAATAGTTTAGTTTAATTATATGCTAAAACGCATAAAGTTAAAGTGGAGGTTTGAACCATAAAGTTAACGGACAATGTTTGATCTAAGTGGAAATTTTTCATAGTAGTTGCGATCGTTCAAACACAATAAAAAATATCACACTTCAAAAATGGTTGTCACTATATGGACACATGGTTCAGTACTTTTCTCCTAAAACACAACTAAGCTAGAGTTTGGGCTTTATGCCCGAAAAATAAGAGTAATGAACGTACATAAATACAGAGTTCAAATAATGGCAATGGCGGCCATGTTGAAGGTGCGATGTGGTTTTGGGGTGATCTTCAAACGTGAATTACTGGTACTTCCGGGTGGAAAGTCCGGATTTGGGCTTCCCCAAGCATCTTGTATTTGGGCAAGCTATAGATGGTGAAAATTTGGAATGATTCTGTTCATTAACAAAAAAACGGCCAGATGTGCCTCGGCGAGGCATTTTGGATGCCTCAAGAAAAAAAAATTTCAATTTTCTTGAAAAACAGGCGTTTTTCGGTGGCGCTCGTTTACAATGGGATGATCGACTGTTACTTAGCGGCGACACACTAGCGTGTGTCTAGATTAGGTTAGTTACCTTTGTAAAGGCGCCATGCCAAAATTACGATTAGGTAGAATACCAGACTCCAAAAATCAACAACTCTGGGAAAAAGCCCAAAATACTAGATACAGCTGGTTGATTTTGCTTTCTATTGCATTTATGAAAATATACATTACTTGATTTTTAGCATTCTCCTTCTTTTGCTGTGCAATTTAGAGATTAAAGTTCTTGTATCATGCGGCATCGCTAACCACTGCGCATGCGCAGCCTCCGCTATATAAACACAGCTGAAGGTCATTTTTTCATCTTTCGTTCCTCTAAGTGTCCCATTGGCGACACAGAGGGGAGGAAATAGGTATAGTATATTTTCATAAAGGCAATAGAAATCAAAATCAACCAGCTGCACCTGGTATTTTGGGCTTTCTATGTGCCATGAAAATATGCATTGCCTGATTTTAGCATTCTACAGACCTTGTCGAAGGTGGCGGGTGCCACTTGACGGAGCCCACTGTTGGGGTATGTCATTTCTGAACAGAAGTAGAGTTGGAAGTTCGTACTAGGCAAGGAACAAGTATTATGGTGGGCAATTGACAGTTCTAGCACACTGACTAGTCGTAAGCATTATCGGTTGCTTACCTCGGTGTTAGCTGCGGCCGGCATACGGACTTCGCTTGACCTTGAAACTGTTGCAGTGTTGGGCCTAACACGTAGTGTTGGCCTTCGGATTCTACCGCTGTCGCTGCTCTTATTCTCTGACCAAATTCACTTGGTCGGGAAGGCCCCTTATGCATAAGGGCCTTTCTTCCTTCTTGATCTTTCTTTGGGGATGAAGGTTATCTTCGGCAATCGCGATCGCTAGCGTCTGTTGTCATGTTGACTGCATCAAAGAGTCCAACAGGTCCTTCGTCATCCGCTGTCAGTCAGCAACAAGAATGGCCGTTGGCCAAAACGGAAATGTGCACCACGTAAACCTGGTGGCTTACTTCCAACAGTTCCCCCACTCGTGGTGCGCTTCTTGTTTGGTGAAGCCACGGCAAGGGAGTCTCTCCTCTTCATGACTGGGTTTCAGAGTTCCTGGTGAACTGTGGTTTCACAGGTCGTCTTTTGATCAGTTCGTCCTTGAGACGACTGCACTCATCTCGGTACGCTTTCTGTTGCTCTTGACGAGATTCTCGCGTCTTCCGTTTGTTGGACTTCTTTGGCAGCGTCGCCTCCTTTTTCTGCGCGAGTACCTTGAAATCCTGGTCCAGCATCTTCTGCTCATCTGCAGAAGCATTCCTCCATTGTTCCATCATGGCCTTTAGGTCCATTGTAGCGGCGGACGCTACGACGGCTGAGGTGCTTGTAGCGCCCCCGACATCATTGGTTGAGTACTTACTTAGCTTCAGGTTAGCGAGGTGATTTCGACTTTTTACGATAATCAGCACAGCATGGGCTACAGTCCCGGGGTAGGGGATGGAGCGTTGGGTCCTAACTAAGGCCTAACCTGAATGCTACCGGTAATTACACTGCCACCAACGGTGGAACAATTTAATTGTTTAAACGAAGTATAAAAGCTAAAAGGGCTACATAATAGATTACACTTAAAAACAATTAATCTACTAGGGAACGAACCTGAAGTTTAAAAACTCTTGGTTTTTTTTATTTTAAAACATCAGAAGAATGAAAAATAAACACTTTTACATTAAAGTTCACTAGTTTTGGCTTTAACAAGTTCGAAAAGCACTGGGCATGAACTTAGATTTAGTAATTCAATTTACACACAAGAACAACGTTGTTGATCCTTATAAACACTTAATTTTGATTAGAAAAGCATTTTTATCTTGGGGTCCAATCCTGGAATACCCAGCAAGCTGAACCGCGTCCGCTAATTTGCAACTATATTTGACAACTGTAGTTGACAACTGTAGTTTTCAAGTCGTCCAACAGTTATTTTTCCTCCTTTTTTTTTTATCAAACCGTCCCTTTGTTTACATTATAGTAATGAACAAAGAATGAAACTGGCTTTTTAGGAAGAGATGCCTACTCTAACATTATGAAGGTAAAGACCAGCAATGCCGATAAGGCTTACCAACCATAAAGACTCCAAGCTAGAGGTTACTTTAATTCAGACTATAAATTTAGAATTGGGGGGTCCTAAAGATAAACTTCTAAAGTTAAACTAGTTACTTACAACCACTACCATTTTGCCCGGCATGGCAACCACGGACGTGACATCTCCACTCCCGACCGGCGTGACCCTTCTAGCTTGAGAGATATGTGAGCTGCGCTGAGGATGGAGGGGTGGAGGGGCTTTTTATGCTGGAGCAGCGGATTTTCTCTACCAAAGCGTGGACGGGTAGGGGTAGGAGAGCTACGGGGGTCTGACTGGTGGAGGGCCAGGGGAACAACAGGAAAGTCGGTAGGGCAAAGGGTTTTGGTTCAGAGCCATTTGAAGGAGTAGGGAATGGTGAAAGACGGGCCAAATTGAGTTGTCAACTCTTTGTAACGGCGGATGCTACGACGGAGTAGGTGCTTGTAGCATCGCCGCTCGCCTGGTGTAACTTGATCTTCTTACTATTACTTTGGGGTACTTTTTGTTTCAAACAAGCACAACAGCTACAGTCCCGGCGTAGGGAATGGAGCTACACATGTCCTAAAATTGTAGGCTAACTGTAATAATAAGCGGTAACGCTGCCACCAAGGTGGGAAAATTAGGCTAGCTAAGCTAAGTTTAAGAGAATT
>JAHWFP010028216.1:0-11547 GCA_023313725.1 Lithobius niger
TTTTAATAAACAGGACGGAAAGCAAAATCTGTTCGATTAGTGAAAAACATACAGATGTAAGCCTATTTATGCAATTATTTGTATGTACAGTAATTTTAATAAACAGGACGGAATGCAAAATCTGTTCGATTAGTGAAAAATATACAGATGTAAACCTATTTATACAATTATTTGTATGTACAGTAATTTAATAAACAGGACGGAAAGCAAAATCTGTTCGATTAGTGAAAAATATACAGATGTAAACCTATTTATACAATCATTTGTATGTACAGTAATTGGCGGAGCGAGCGAGCGAAGCGAGCGAAGCGTAGCCTATAACGGACACCAAATTGCAAAATGTTGGTTGGTTGGTCCGTTGGTCTGTTGGTTGCACATTTTTAGTCTGGGTGGAGCCCAAACCAAAGATCGGATTGGAATGAAATTTGGTACAACGCTTGATACCCCAAACAGTATTGCTGAACCAAAATTTGACGTAAATCGAACAATTATGATGGGAGAAATAACAAATTTTCGAATTTATTTCTAACACTCACCATTGTAAATTTGGAATCGTGAATAGTTAAGGAATTCCGACGACGCATACACCTTGCTGGTGGGACTTAAGTGAACTTTAAAAAAAACGCCGAAATAAATCATCGTAGCTTCCTTACAGCTAATAATCTTTTTTGGCATAACCCAACGAAATAATACCATTTGATTATAGCACTTTAAGCACTAGAGGAAGGCAAGCATAAGGGAAAAAAACAGAAGGGTTCCTTAACGACTCACATTCGTTTCGTGTGAAAAAGAATACTGGCAGGAATTTAGCAAACATGGCAACCAAAGTGGCGTTGACACTATCAACGGGAATCTCAAATGTGAAACATCAAATCGCCGCTGCAGGAGGAAACCTCTCATATAAGACGACCGTACAAGGCAGACTACGTGTTTATATCACAACACGGAACAATAATTTGGCTTCGTATAATAATTTTAACATTCCTGGATTGCTATGGAAACTGCCGACTCTCCATCCCGTGCTGCAAGAATGATTAGGCTTAACCTCGAAGCAATAAGCCTAACTGTTGTCGTTTACGAAACTAAAACGGGTGATAACAATTAGGCTTAAAATTAGGCTTTAGAATTATTTAAATGCTATTCACACCCAAGCTAACACCGTCTGACCTACAATTGTGATAATTCTATTTTTTTTAAAAATAATTAGCGCTCGCTGTTGCAGTATGTGCCAGAGGTGTGCGCTTTAACATTGTCGTAGGAGGCGCCGTAGGGAGCAGCGGATATTTTGAATCTTTTGATTATTTTGACGTACTACCGTTACTGATGATTGTTTAGATTGCAGTTAAATGCTTTATTGTTAATATTTTAAGTCTACGAAAGGTACTCTGCAATAAATATAAACAATGTAAGCATTATTGACGGTGGCAAGTTCCTTGCCAGCTTAACCACGGCGGCTAACGTGTTATTTTACTATGGCGGCGATGACGTAAAGAGGATGCAAATGCCGAAACAGAAACTAAATGTAGGAGCAAACGAAAGCATCTTAAAATTAATATGAAACGTAGCCTACCTAAAGTGAAAAAAAAAAGAGCTAAAAAGTTAAAAACACCAGCAAAGAGCTTCAGCTCAAATGTAGCTAAGTGAATATTGTCCCCAGCTTTTTTAAGGACCCTTAGCAAATATTACAAAGCCATTATAATGAGAGTAAATACAAATTTAAAATAAATTTCTCTTCGCTCCGCCTACAATAGGCCCAAAGCCTGTTTCCTAGTTTTAATAAACAGGACGGAAAGGAAAATCTGTTCGATTAGTGAAAAATAGACAGATGTAAGCCTATTTATACAATAATTTGTATGTACAGTAATTTTAATAAACAGGACGGAAAGCAAAATCTGTTCGATTAGTGAAAAACATACAGATGTAAGCCTATTTATGCAATTATTTGTATGTACAGTAATTTTAATAAACAGGACGGAAAGCAAAATTTGTTCGATTAATGAAAAACATACAGATGTAAGCCTATTTATGCAATTATTTGTATGTACAGTAATTTTAATAAACAGGATGGAAAGCAAAATCTGTTCGATTAGTGAAAAATATACAGATGTAAACCTATTTATGCAATTATTTGTATGTACAGTAATTTTAATAAACAGGACGGAATGCAAAATCTGTTCGATTAGTGAAAAATATACAGATGTAAACCTATTTATACAATTATTTGTATGTACAGTAATTTTAATAAACAGGACGGAAAGCAAAATCTGTTCGATTAGTGAAAAATATACAGATGTAAACCTATTTATGCAATTATTTGTATGTACAGTAATTTTAATACACAGGACGGAAAGCAAAATCTGTTCGATTAGTGAAAAATATACAGATGTAAACCTATTTAAACAATTATTTGTATTTACAGTAATTTTAATAAACAGGACGGAAAGCAAAACCTGCTTGATTAGTGATAAATGTACAGATGTAAACCAGTGTTGCCTTTTAGGCTTATTTGGCGGGAATTGAACCCACGACCATCCAGACCAAAGCCAAAGCCTCACCACTAAGCATTAGCATTTATTTAGTAATTTTACTATCAGCTTCATTACTAGAACTGATAATGAAGCTGATATTAAAATTACTAACATGTCAAATGAGGAAGTTTTTATACGCATAAAATAAGTCTTTTCTACACTAATGTACAACTCATTTTGGCTTAAATATCAGTTAATTTTATCAAAGTCTAACTGCAAATATTTTACAATTTTCTTAGCAGCATAAAGATGTCATCAGAATAAGGTATTTAATATGTATTCAATGTGAATTCTTGAATATCATTTACATAAATAAGAAATAATAGGTGACCTAAAATTGAACCCTGTGGTACACCAAACTGAGTATCGTGCTAGTCATTGCAAACGATGCCAGTTTTAACGCAACATTTGCGATTCGTCAGATGCCATAATTACTGAAAATATTAACAATTTTCCTCGTGTACCATGGTCAAGGCCGTAGGAAGGGTAACTATAGGGCACCGCCTTGCTGTGGGGGGAGGGGGGGGGGAGTACGTCGAATTCCTGCCAACCGTGGAAGTGGACGGTAAAGCACAATCGAAGAGTGTTCGTGCAAAACCACACAAATCCATATAATAAGTCATATTGAGATATTTAACAAAAACCTATTGTGCATTATAGCAGCTCAAAGCAATAAAACTAACAATGCTATTTCTTAGCTCATCCATAACTTACACTACCCACAACAATTATTTTCTTCTGACTGGTTTCTTAATGGGTTTCTTTGATAACCATTGTTTTGATTTGTGTTGTTTTGGAGCAAGCGAATGGGACATGTCTGCGGCCTTGCAGTGCTGGAAACACCGGTTCTCGTCAGATCCCCGAAGTTAAGCAGCATTGGGCTGGATTGATACTTGGGTGGGTGACCGCCTGGGAATCTCGCTGTTGCAGACATAGGGCCTTCGGGCAGATGAGCAGGAGTGGTTAACGCTCGTTAAACCCTTTTTTCGAATGGGACATGTGTCGTTTTGCTTGAAAAGTAAATTAATATCTATGGTTTTAAAATTTAAACAATTCATTTTTGGGGGTGAAAATGCGTCGGATTAAAAAAAAAACAGAAGACACCTATATAACTGAGAATTGTACAACCTTTAATTTTGATCTTCACAACTTTTGCTGTACGAGTGAATGTTTAGGCCCTGTATAGAGCCAAAAAAGCTAAAAATCGAAAATTTCTCATTAAATGGGTAATAAATTTCTGGACTCAGCAAGTAGTTCTGAGAAACTTTCTCTTTGACACTACACGCCATCCGCCATTGCAAGACACGTGATAGAATCGCGTGCTGCAATTGGCTCTTAGGATTTGTGTGATTCTGCTCCAAACAACATTTCAGATTTGTGTGATTATGCGTGATTATTTGTGTGATTATGCTCAAAACAGCTCTTTTATCACGCCCATAAAATGGTGGAAGCAAGTTGTTTGTTCCCAACATCTCACACGTGGGTCAGGCTATTGCTGAAGTGCTCAAAACAGTGGCTACCTCAGTTTGTTGGAAAAAGTGATATGTGTGGTTTTGCTCGAACGCTCTTCAATTAATATAGTATTTTTTAACGGATCGTGTTGCATGCATCAAAGTTCTCAACGCTGTAAAAGAGACTTGCTTTCTTGGACTTGATTTAGTGCTGCACAATTTCCGGATGTTTTATTAGCCGATTATTAGTTTTTCATTGAATGATCAGAAAACTGAAAACTGAAATTAAAAAAAAAAGGTTTATAGAGAGGCACTTCAGTATACTTAACTTATACAGTAAAGGGATGCTTGCACCCGAAAAATGCGAAAATTGGTGAAAAAAAAATGGTTTTTTATTCCGGTTGAATTAGTTATACTGAAATGTTTATTTTCAGGTTGTTCTTGCGAAGCATATTAATCTCATCTCTTTATCACCTTATTTGAGGTTTTTTGATCAGTTGACAAGCACAAATTAATACGGAATCAATTAATACAAATTAATTTTTATTTGTTAATGTTCATTGTCTTCAACTGCTTTAAATACTCTCATTTACTAGGAGTAGTTACTATTCAGTTATGCAAGCCTCAATATATCCGTAAATTTTTTTCTTGATATAGGTAGTCGGTGGAATGGAGAGAGGGTGGGCGCCGCTCAGTTGGCTTGCCTTGCGCATTTTGTTTTTACAAAATAATGCTTTTTTTTTTCTACGCTATTTGATATTCAACCATTATAGCGCTAACATGTTTACGTTCATTAAGTGCTCCTGTGATGTTATTGTTGATGTTGTTTGTTTATTGGCCAGAGAACTAGTTTTTTTTTTTTTTTAATTATCTGGCCAACTTTCAGTATCAATAATTGCTTTAATTAATTTTGCCATAAAAATGTAAGTATTAGCGCTAGTTTTCACTAAGTGCCCTAGCAAGAATCCATGATGTTCAACCGATTTCTTAATGTTGAGATTATTCAGTACATTTTCATTGTCAGGAGATGATGCTGTTCAAACACAGATTGTTTTGATATTATTAATTTTGCGTAGTGTTGTTTTTTTTATATTTTTGCGTTAAATTATTATTATTTTTTTTTACATTTATGGCGAAAATAGTTTGCTTTTAGTCGAGGAACTTGTTCACTCAATTTTTTGGAAGAAATATCACATACAGTATTGTTGCTGTGAATACACCCCACCCCCTCCCGGGCACCCGCAATGTTTGGTCTTTTTTTAGGAAAGTAAATCGCGTTTTCAATGGAGGGTACCGCTCTCATTCTCAGTCTGGCTGCATTGCCTGTTTCTCCGTCTTGATGCGTGTTAAGCGATAAGCCCGTAACAACGATCACGCATGTAGTGACTGTTATTATATTTCTATTTGGAAGGCAGTGTTTAAAGTCCATTGTCCTATCTTGTGTGGCCATTGTTAGCGTCGTCTTATTCTCAGGGTCCAGGCCTTAATAAATTAACCAACCAATCCAGTCAATCTATTTCAAACTTTCTCGCTTGCCGAACGCTGTTTGGTAGTTAACCGTTTTTTTTTTTTTTACCATTACTTTCCAGTTTCGCCCAAATGAATGCGGCAATACATAACAAATTAAATGTATAAAAAATAACATCACGGATAAGAACAAAGTGCAACAGTAATTGCAAACATTGCTACAACATTGTTGTCATTCCATGCTATTTCCAAAATTTCCTACATTCGCACTAGCAGTGATCAGACGACGGTAGAACAAAATATTGTGCGTTTCTGTTCCATCGAGCAATTTAGCGAAACAGGAGTATGGTGTAAAGTCAACGTCGGTATTACGCAATACACAATCCCGTTTATCTACCCGCAGTTTGACGTTAATCGCTAACCATATACTCTTGCTTCGCTAAATTGCTGGATGGAAAAGATGGATGCTCACAGCGAGAATTCAAAATCCAACATGGCGTGGGTTTCGGGGTTATCGAATCGAAAACAAACCATCGAATGCTGGCATTCAGGAAAATCAGTCCGTCGTTTTATACTGCAGTAAGTTGTTTTCTTGTCATAAATCGACGTTGTCATGGCACATGCGTCGTACATCGTGTAGCGAGTCAAGAGGAGAAGATTTGCGTCTGTGTCGTTGCCATGGTTACTACCATAGATTATAAAGTTAACTAGATATAACATCTTACTTCTTCCACTTCTATGTGGGGCCCTAGCGGCAGTTGCGGCTACGAATACCTCTGATAATGGTTTTGCTTTATAGTGTGTTTTTTTTTTTGAACTTCTGCATGGTGGCGTCTGTTGATGATGAAGAAGTAAAAAAAATTAGAAACCTAACATAAGAAACCTAAACCCATAAGGACCGTTCCGGGAAGTGCATAGTTCCTCGCAGTTGAGTTAATATAGGTGATCGGAGATTCAAGATGTTTCCTTTCGAATCTCACAAATAAATACCCCGAGCACTTTATTTCGTCGCATTTCACTGCATCGACGCTGTAGAATGGGCGCGCGCTGCTGACACACTCTCACGAGGGTGGCGCGTGGGTGGCGCAAGCTCAACGCAGTGCGTGCAGTTTATAGATTACCTCGTCGGTTATGTAGCGTGAAATGTCCGATTGCATCACGCCTTCGTTTCCAACCCAACCCAAAACCGCAGCCATTGCACGCAAGGAAAACTTCGAAGTCTTGGAGAAAACGATCTTTTCATTTTAGTTATTGATGATGCTAGCCAAGAGTTGCAAGGCCAATCGTGAATTTTGATGCACCCCTCCCCCCCTCCCAACCTCTCCGCTTCATGGTTTTACGCAAGGACTGGACGAAATAATGAAAAGGACTGGGGGGGGGGAGGGGAGGAGGGTAGTGGTGATGAGGCGAACCCCGGCTAGCGTCCCTCCCTCTTCCCCGCGAACCCCGCTCTGCATTGCGGGTAAAGCCGTAATCGACGATGCGCCGCCGATCGCAACTTTTCAAAGTTTGGAATGAAACGGGTAAACGTTGTCGCGTTGCAGTAGTAGCCAAGGTTCTTTCTTCCAACTTGTACGAGATTGGCCCTTTTTAGCTAATTCTTTTGACGTCACTTACACAATGTTGACTCATCAGAGCCATCTCCTCATCGGAAGTGATGATAGGGTAGATAATACGGTTTTTTTTTTCACCGTTTTGCTTGTTATATATTTTTATTGTATTGATGGGTTAAGCCCTAACCAGACTGGCTGCACGGAGTCGCAGTATGGTGTAAAAAAGACTTCAATATTGGGCCTTAACGCAACACCAACCATACGATTGCGGCAATTTTGACCTTGTAGGCACGTAGTCGCGCATTGCTTCGCACGAAATTTTCTTCTGTCTGGAGAGGCCTATAACGATCTAAGCAGCTACGTAGCTACAGAGTGGCAAGGGTGGCAGAATGTCACCGGCTCCCAGCCTCAGAGAACCCCCGAAAGAAAAAAAATTTTTAGACTTAAAAGAGATTGAGTACACTAGATATCTTACACCTTAAGTCCTGATCCCGAAGTCCCATTTTTCATTGATTGATTCATTGGAGAGCCAGAGGCCGTAGCCTCTACATTGCATCTGCCGTACATCAACAAAAATACAGAATGCTCTGAAAAAAGCAGAGACACTGAAACAAGGAACATACAGTACGTACAAACATTGCAATTCCTAAAATCTTCACACTAAAAGGAAAACTGCATGGGAAGAAACAAGAGTCGGGGTGCAGCACGTGAAGTGGGTCACAAGTAAACACCAGTAGAATTACAGAACCGAATAACCGCTAGAAGATGACGCCGAGTGGTTCGTGAAACTGGGGTAGTGGACAGAAGAGAATCAAGACTAATGTGCGCGCAGCGTATCTTGAGTCCTGCAGATATTTTATGAGCGGCGACATCTTCCTGGAGGGAGCGGCTTTCATCGACGGCTGCCATTGTTTTTGTGACCATCTAGGATATCAACAAGGTGCTCTGCTATCGAAAACATACAATCGATTATCTGTATTCGTTCTGGGAAGAACTCAAGATAGGCCGCGGACACTATAAGGACATTGAACTAGTGAGCGCAACACTTTTCGCTGTAAATCTGCGGTGCATGAGGCGAATCATTGTTACGTTACAAAGTGGCCGGCAACAATAAGGACCGCTGTAAACAATGAAACTTAATTTACCACACCATAATATTATGAGCCACCGAATGTTGCTGCACGATTAAAAATAAGGATTAGTGAAAATCAATAATATTTAAAACGCACAAAAATACACAGGCGGATTTGCTCACTCAATCAGCGTTTATTAACCAGCTAAAAATAAGTATTTTGAAAATGAATTTCGATCTTCCCCGTCCGTCCATCGCCCTATCATTAAAAGAAATAGTGGCTCATAAAAAACGCACGAGCTGAAACATTTCTGCAAGTCCAAAAATAGGGACCACCTGACTGAGTACGAAAAGCGGTCCCTATTTTTACTATAAGATAATAATAACAATAATAAATTAGAAACAAGTACAGGTGAAATTTTTCGGCTCGTGAGTTTTTTATGAGGCATCCTGTATAATAAGGAGGGGGGCCCCAAGGGCTATTTTGCCAGTGGCCCCGCCTAACGTAGCTACGCCACTACATCTAAGGGGAGGAGAGAAAAATGATGAAAACTGCACTTGAATGTTAATTTATTTGACATAACAGAACAAAACGAAAGTAATTCAGTGAAACTAAAGAGTTTGTAATAATTTTCTATTACAAACTGTTTTGTTTCACTTCTAAAATAAACTCAACTCGACTCAACTTTGCATGCTGCATAATTTTTTATTACAGCAGCATGCAAGGTTGAGTCGAGTTGAGTTTATTTTAGAAGTAATATACGTGGAGAGTTAAAAAAGTGACATACCCACCCCCTTCGATACCCGGAATTACTTTCGTTTTGTTCAGGGGGGCCCGGGGGGGGGGAGGCCACACACAAAAATGCAAATCTAACAACAACAAAAAAAATAAAACACTGGAGAAAGATATTTCCAAGGATCAGAAATCAAGATGACATGCAAGAAATCATTTCACAAAGTCGTAAATGTATAATTAATTTTAAATTTATTTACTTAAATTTTAATTTACATAACAATAAAATAGAAGAAAACAGTTTAGGTATATAATAGTAAAGATAAGAGCAAAAAAAAAAAAATACATGAGTAATCCAAAGCAAATAATAGCACAATTCTACTTTGCCGAAAGGAACGAAGAATGCAAAAAAGACACAAAAAAGTTAAAAATTTTGAAAACGTTAACTCACTTTATACCACGGCTGTGACGTCACGCTAACTCAACGCCATGCTAAATTTCCGTTGTGTAAAGTTGCCATCTCTTGCTTGCTAACTTGACCGTAATTACCTAATGATTGTAATTAGGGCTAATTACGTTGTTCTACTCGAACGATGAAGGAAACATTTGCCAAAGTTGGAATGCCGGGTTTTTGGCTACACTTCCACGTACGAGACACGTGCGTTCCTTTTCACCGTAAGTGTTTCCATATTTTGGCGGGAACGAGCTCTTATAATGAAGATGGTTTGGCGCGAAAGAAGGTCTTTCCCAACAAGAACGCAACAAGGACAGAACTCTATGCACGAACTGTCTTGTTGGACAATTTCTTGATTCATGTGCGAATTGTTAAATGTTTATTTTTGTAAATTGCGTTATGTTTAAGGAGGAAGTAAAGAAGTTTGAATTTAACAAGTCTGCAGTGAACCCTTGAAATTACAGTTGGTTAAATCCTGTTAACCAACACCGGAAGTGTGCGTCATCGCAAAAAGTGTGGGTTATCAAGTTACCTCACACTTTTGCCGATAACCCACAGTTTTGCCAATAACCCACACTTTTGACACTTCCGGATCACGCGACTGGGAACGCACACACCAACAACCAAATACATCGTGAAAAAAAAACGTAACGCAATAAAAACGTACAAAACTTAATTACTTAAAAGGAATGAAATCCCATCCCTGCAAACTCTTATATACGCCTGGCCGATATCTAAGCCATTCACGCTGCAATAACTCCCCCCCCCCCCTCCTCCCTTCACAAACTAAAATACAGTGGCCTTCATTCATACCAATACCCTATTACCGTAGTTTTTAAACAATTCTCAAACTACAAACGCTCAAAATGAATTCCATCCCTTCCCAGAATGTCATTCTATCCCTGCAGCCTTTTATCGAAGTTCTATCACTCCGAAAAGCTAAGAAAACACAAACGACCTGGCTAGCGTGAAATACGGCGAAACGACGCTGCGTATCCTTCCTGCCCACTCCCCCACAAACGGCCGCAAACGACTCGTCGGTCTACCAACCACTCCACCCTCAGTAAACTAAAATGGAATGACCTTCAGTCATTTCGAGATATTTTCACAAAACCCAAGCAAGTTTTAATTAAATACGAGTTAGCTTGACGTCCCACCCGTGATATAAATTAGTTATTTATTAAGAAACTATTGGTTATTGATTTTTAAACCACGGCTTCACCCCCTCGACGTATTTGCATGTCTCGCGGCCAAATCATCGCAACCGCGATGTTAATAAATAACTATTACTTATTGAACAAATTGTATACATTACATTCACATTGGACGAAACTTTCCGCTAAAAAATCATTTTCTAAAGATCATCCCCTATCACTCACTATAATGCAACTAAGGAACGTTACGAACTTACGTCCAAAAGAGTAACGCAGCCTTCCATAACTAAGAAAAAAAGTGCAAGAAAATGAAAGGACAGGCACTATTTTCCCAGCCCTCCAATCAGTATTATGATCCTCGAAAAGTCGTCGTTTTAATGGTTTTTTCTTTACAATTTTATCCACCAAAAAAAAAAAGGTGAGGGGGAGGAACGTGCCCCAATATAAGGACCCCTATTGTTACGTCAACATGAGGCTACTTCCTCCTAACCTCGTCCAACGGTCAAACTGAATACAGGACAAACAATCACAAATGGACAAGAACTGATGAGGCAAAAACAGGTATCACTTTTCACGACATAGGCGGCCATCTTGCGCAATCATCAATCTTGTCCACTCCACGCTCCATCATCCGTCAGCGACAACAAGCACCCGGTTATTTCTATATTTTCGACATTTTGGGTGTGGCACTTAGGCTCTCCTCCAATTATTATCCCTAGCTTACTGTTCAACTGCCGGTATTTGTGGGGTTAAACTCGTGACGTCACGGAAAATGTAAGAGATGGGCCCAAACGTGAAATTAATAACAAAAAGACTAACGAACAACAAATCTTGCAGAAGCAGTGAGACACGATAAATCAGTAGCATGCACAGGAGGCGGCCCCCCCCCCCCGCGGCGCCGCCCCAGTAGTATTGGCCCTGCCTTTTTCGAAAAAATGCCATTTTTGTAAAAAAAAAATAAACAAAAAAGCCTAGAATACGAGTTGTTCGTTCCTGGGCAACAGATGATTTTCCACAATTTTATACCACAACACATTTTTAATTTTCGGAAACAATGGCTAGTTTCGTTAGTCACAAACATATGCAAGAAAATCCTGATTAAAAACACATTAAACATAAAACACGGCTTCATGCC
>JAHWFP010028217.1:0-15635 GCA_023313725.1 Lithobius niger
ACACTCGGGGCCCCACAGACCCAAACATCAAATGTTTGCTAAGGAACTAATACTGCGAGAGACTCTCAGTAATGTTGGTGATCGGTCTGATCAATATGGTCGACTGTGCAGGCCGTGAGTTTCAAACTGAGTGCTGCAACAATGTAGGAGCGAGTTTAAACGTACACTGACAGTGCCTGATGAAGAAAGACATCCGGTGGGCGGTTGCAGTCTGTCGAAAATTGGATGTTTAAGTACCTTCGTTTTAAAATGTGCATGCTGGTTTACTGTTTAACTGATTGTCATGAACTTTCAAAGAAAAAACCGTTGTAGAATTTTTCGTGTATATTTTCTGTGGGGGAGACGGACCTGCGTGAACAGATTTTATATTAACAGGTTTTGCGACGCATTGATGCAAGTTATTGATCAGTTCATTTATCTCCCGGATGATGCCGAGGCTCGAAGGATTGCTACCGCCTTCTTCACACGCTATGGATTCCCACAAGTTCTTGGTGCTGTGGATGGCACACACATCCCCATCTTGGCTCCAGAAGAAGGGTTTAGGGATTTTGTCAATCGTAAAGGCTGGCCATCTTATGTCTTACAAGCACTTGTTGATGACCAATTTCGGTACGTATGAAGGCAGAACCGTATGAATTATTGTCTTAGGAATTTAACAAGTTTCTCATAAGCTGCTTCTTTTTTCAGGTTCCGCGATATCAGCTGTAAGATGCCTGGCAGTGTACATGATGCCACAGCACTTAGAGAATCCACTCTGTTTCAGCAATCGCACATGCTACCGAAGGTAAATATGATGTTAAAACTGTGTTTCTCGTCTGCCAAATGATCATACTCTTAAATGCTATTCCATCAAAATAGTTTAAAAGAGGTCCAATTAGTCACCTAAAGAGTCTTATCCAGTCCCTGCCAGTCTGTGCCTATATGGGTAGTACGCAGAATGCCAATCTCCCTCAGTGGCTGTGGCTTTTTACTAGAATTTTTTCTCCAGACCTACTGTATTGTCTCAAACCATGCTCACAGATAAGCAGCACCAGCAGAAGAAAAAAATGCATTTAAAAAAAAAAAACTTGATATTTGGTGAATGTAAAGATGAGAAAATGTTGATATCAACAGACAAGCTCGCTGTGGCAGATATTAGTCCAGTAGAAATGACCGGTCAACAGGAATTTTTCTTGTACTTTTGGGAGTACCTGTTTGTTAAAAATGAAACTTAGGGCCATAAGGCCATTTAAAAAAAGAAACTTGTTTCTCGGGCGAAAACTTTTTTCTCACTTGCATGTGTTTCCTTAAGATATAGCCTACACAATAAAGAGAGCGTATTGTTCTTGCCATTTTAAAACAAACATGCTTTTGCTGCCACAAACCAAGCTACACAGTGAAGAGAAAAAGTGAGGTGCCTGAAAACCAAAGTTTTTTTTTATATATTTAAAAAAAAACTTCAGAACAGTTGTAGCTAGTGATATGCAACGTTCATGAATTTGTGGCGGCACTTCCCATGTAGAAACAATTTTAGCACTTGTGCTGCTACTTACTGCTTAAATATTGTATGCATTATTCTTACTCTCCAATCAGTTAAAGAGGCTAGTAACAGTGCTGAACACTTGGTTGGGTAGCCCTTGTAATTCTGCACTAACGCCGCAAACTGCTTGTTTCTAATACGGTTCTCGAGATTTGACAGTTTAAGCATTAGGGTTTTTTAACCAGTCGCCAATTGCTGACTTTGACGAGTGGCGACCAACACTTGGTGACAAGTGATGTGAGCAAATGGATTGCTGGCAAAAAAAAAAAAAAACAGTTAAAATGATGTTGACCTTATTTGAACATCAAAATGGGTCAATATTTAGCATTAGTACGCACCCGCAAGATGCTTATTTGGACAAAAACAGATGACAATGTAGTATTTCAAATGTAAAATGCCATACGAAAAAGTAGCAGCGAAGACTAACTAAATAAGAGTCCCACCTCATCGCATTTTCTGCAGCAGTAAAAAGTTGGTTCTTGGCCTATGTGGCAATAAGTTTCAACTTCAATGATAGCCTTTTTTCTGTGACACCCTTTACTGACCTGGCTGTCGACGCACCATTAAGCCTCAATTCCCCCTCACCTTACCCAGAGACAGTTTTCTGCTATGCTATTATGTATTCAATTTCTATTGATGTTGGTTACCACACGAGTTCAATGCTAAACCTAAATGTCGCAGAATCGGGGTATTCTTTAACTGAATTACCAAACTTATAAAAAAATTGTAAATTGTTTTTAAATTTCTACGTAGGTTAAGTAAGCAGGCTGGTTCAACATTTCTACTTAATTTTGGGTTCTTGGAATTTGCAACTGACCCTCTACCTTTTAGCATATTTTGCAGTCATAAGAAACACAGGTACTTTACTGATGATAAAAGTCTTTGCTGCGAACGAATTTTACTGATCACCAGTGGTTAAAACTACTTGAGTGACATATTCACACTTACGTTTGGGCCACGCGCAGTCGCGCATATAATCATTGACACAGATATGCGACATTTAAAGAATAGTTTATTAAAATCCAATAAAAGAACATTGGTGGCCATACATCTATTTTGGTGCATTTTGAACACATTGGGTAGACATCTATTTTGAACTGGTGGGGTAGTTTCACCTGGTGGGAAGGTTTCTCCTGTTTCTCCTGATGGTACCTAAAAAAAAAATTATTAATATCACTTTTCTTTTTTTTTTTCTTCAGTGTCCTGCAATAGTGAACAATCAGGAAATACCACTTCAGATACTTGGTGACCCAGCATACCCACTGCTGCCTTGGCTGATTAAAGGATTCACTGGAGGCAATTTAACCCCAGAACAGGAATCCTTTAATGTGTATTTGAGCTCCGCAAGAATGTCTGTGGAAATTGCTTTTGGGAGGTTAAAGTCAAGATGGCGAATGCTTCTTAAGCGCATGGACATTGATTACAAGTTTGCACCACGTGTAATTGCAACTTGTTGCATTTTGCACAATTTCTGTGAGACGAAAAAAGAAACTTTTAACACGAGATGGCTCGATATGGAAGAATACGAGAATCTTTACCCTCAACCGACAACAGCTCCATGCAACAATGTGGCTAACAATACCGCAGCAACGAACCGAGACCTTTTGGTCCAGTACTTGGCAACCCATTTGGACTTGCGCACTTCAAACCAGCCTACTGTCAAACTTATTTTGCTAGAGCCCATATCAGTTGGTGGATATACAGTACACGTCCAATAAAAATTCGGAGCGATTTACATGGGTTCAATTCCTCAGCTTTCTGGTACTTAACAAACAGTGGTTTATCAAACTCGTGATGGAATGTGTAAAAAGTTTTTATTTTACACTTAACCACATCCTACAGAATTCTCTTTCCTCAGAATATCGTCTTCAAGGATGGGTTGAAATTTAAAGATTACATTTTGTAGCCCTGTCAGTTTAAAGCACATGCATGGCAGCACTGTTCACGACCGCCAAAGAAATACAGAACAGTGGTTGGCCCTGTCATGCACGTGCTTTAAACTGACAGCGCTACAAAATGTAATTTTTAAATTTCAATGCATCCTTGAAGATTTTCTGAGGAAGGAGAACAAACTTTCTCCGAAATTAAAACAAGACAGTGTGATGTGTTCTGTAGGACGTGGTTAAGTGTAAAATAAAAACGTGTTACTCGCTTTCACGTTCCTTCGTGTGTTTCTGGTTTCCCATGGTGCACGAGATTCGCTAATTGAAAACTTGCCAGCAATTTAGGCATTACCTATCGTCCTGCAACAGTGACCGTATTCAAAGAGCATATTTTTTAAAAACAAATATGGTTTTCTGCACTTTTAGGCACATATATGTAAATTGAGTGCCTGCCCGAGTCAGTTCCATGGAAAACTTCTGGTGTTTACCAAAATTTTATATCTTAAATAGTTTGCAAATCTGTGCTTACCTCCAACCTAACTTGTGATGTGGCGTTTGGAGCAGGTGTAAAAGTTGGCCTTGGGGGAGTAATGTGACGATTCTGTAAGCAAAAAATTCCAATTAAGACTACTACTCCCCATTTCTTTTTACAAGTGAAAAGTCACCCTGTGACCAAGTTTTTATAATTTACATTTAAAAGTAGGCGTCAATGCATGTCTTGACTGGATTTAAGAAACTTTTGTGAACTAATGCAGACCGCAGTAGTAAATTTCTATACTACAGTAAAACCTCTTTAATTCAATACAAAATTAATCTCGTTATCTCAACCTCCAGATGGTAGTTTTATTACTTGGCACTATGCATTCTGTGTCGCTTCCGTACCTCAATAAGTATTTCTACTGATTTTTTTCTGATGAAGTAGTAGTGTAATTTGCATGTACTCAATAGGCCTACTCCCCAGGCCCAACAGGCTTCTCTGTTTAACTCGAACTGCTACGCCACTGGAGTTTAAGTTAATGAGATTTTACTGTACGACAAATTTGAACTAAATAAACATTTTTTTGCATGTTTGTTGCCAAAAAAAAGTAGAAATGCATATTTTGAGAAATAGTAAAAATTTGTTTAAGATCTGCAATATTGCTAAAAACACGCTAAAAACACGCACAATTTCAAAGTCAGAAAAGATATGAGCGTATTTGTGCAAATTCTTGACAATCCTGTCTTGCTAATGGTGGAAAACCCGGCACGACTACCTTACAACACACATTTTCTCATGTTGCCTCGCCAATCTCCCTGGGAGAGTAATAGAAGAGTGATGAGGTAGTACAGGAAAATGTTTGATGCCTTGAAGAAGATAGTCATGAATAAAGAAAGAAATCGCAAGGTAAAGGGTAAATGAAACAAGCAGTCTGCATTAAAAACTGGCCTTGTGATGACATTCAGGCCAGTCCCTTAATGCAGACTGCTTGCTTCATTTAAGATAATCATGCTTTACACCTCTAGCAAGACAGAGGCGCATAAAATTCTTTCTCGACAAAATTTCCCTACAGATTTTTCAAGTTTGCAGAGCCTTTCACTATGTAGGGAAGTCAGCTAATTTCCACATTACTCAGAAATTTCCCACTAAATCTCGTATTCTCGAAATCTTTTCTAACTTTGTAATTGTGCATGTTTTTTTGTTCTTCCTTGAAGATGTCAAGTAAAGATTTTTAAAATAAGCCGTACAACGTTTTCAGATTGACCAACTTGTAAAAAAAAAAATACACTTGGTCACAAACGAAGAATGTTCCTAGTTCTCTTGAATTTTCCGCGTTTGTACGCTTTATAAAAGAGATGAAGATACACACGACTGTTCCTACCACCTTCATCAGAAGCAAGAGCACATTACAACCACAAAAATATCGCATCACTCAGAATGTTTATTATTTCAATCCGTCGCGTTGTTACTAACACCACTGATCTGTATGTGTTAGCTTAGTTGTTTCTTCTCTGATGAAAGTGATCGAAACAGTCGTTTGTATCTTTACAAAGAGGACACCACCGGAAATTTTGGAGAACTAGTGAGTGAGATTCTTCGCTTGTAAGGCAACAAAAGAAAAATTGTCGGTTCTCAGGCCCTGCCTGGTGACTCTTTAGATAAATAAAAAAAGTTACTCGCTAAAGGTTTACGTAAGAAAAATTTATAGGAGGTTGAGTAACTTGAACAGTTATCCAGCAAGCATCAGTTGAACTTGTAAAAAATGCCTGAGGATGAAAACTTTTTTTTCCATGGCCTAACTAGTATTTTCATTGTTTACAAGAGTGTGTCGTCCAGGTGTCACAGTAATTGCCAGTTACTGGTATTTAAGATATCACTGACCTGTATTAAATAAGGAGCTCCTTCTGAGTGGCTTTGGCTAGCTTGAGGTTGGCGAAGGAATGGGTACTGCACTGGCATTGGAGGAGGAGGGAACGACTGCTGAAAAAAAATGATGCAATGATTAGTACTTCTTACAGAACTATAGCTTGGGAGAGTCAAGGTTTTGTGAATCTGCAACGCACGGCAAAGCCAAGTGTAAAAAAAAATAAAGGATCAATGCACAAGAATGTTCACGAAACAATATTACCATTAACGTGCAAGCTAGGTCATCTCCCTTGCAGTGTTACAAGTTAAGCTACTGGTTGAGAACCATGTTTAATTCAAATTACGTAGAAGCAAAACATTTTCAAATGATTTTTGTAGGCCATCAGAACATTTTGGCAAACGGTAAAAACCTAAATATTATTGGGTACTTGATGGCGGCTTGCAGAGAACCAATTAGAAGCAAAATATTTTGAAATGATTTTGTGTATGCTACTATTAGCACATCTTGGCAAACTTTAAAACTTACAGTGTTATTCGGCACTTGATGGCGGCATGCCTGTTGAACAAGTGGACCCAGCAGCGTCGTGAAAGCATTCACCAAGTTCATAGTGTTCTGCTGCTGGGCCTCCATCATTTTTTGCTCCCAGGCCTGCTGCTGCAAAAGCTGCTGTTGCTGAAACTCCATGTCTTTTTCATGGAGACCTTGAATCAGCTCTTGAATTCGAGTTGTATCTTCTGTTGACGACCTGGAATTCAGGCGAATTCGTTTTCTGATTGCTGCCATAAGAGAAAAAAAAAGGCTTTAACATTGTCAACTCTAATTACTTTTACTTATAAACTCATACCCACTTTTACTTGTGAACTCATGGCATTTTTGACCTGTTCTGCCATAAGCGCAGATTTGGTAAAAGGTTTTAATTTGAAGGAAAGAGGGGGAAAGAAACCCTGGAAAAAGTTAAGTTATGCAGTACTTTGAAAAACACTCTGGCTCAGGTCTTTTTCTTTAAAAATATCTGTGCTGATGGGCAAAAATTTATTTTGTATTTTTCAGCCATAGCTTTATATGTTTAGGAATTATTTTTTTTGTACGTAAAATAAAGAACGCTACCTCAAAATTCTGTTTGCCACGTGTCCATAAGTTATTTAATAAAGGAATGAATATTTTTTATTTACATGCCTCGCTAATGAATGACCATTTTTTATCTGTAACTGCTATTTTTGCCGTGATGTCTATGTTATTTCTCATTTCAAAAATTCAATGCTGACTTTCACTGTGAAGACATACTTTTTTTTAAACTACTTTTCAAAAGCTTACTGCTTTCTTCAGTAGGCTTAAAAAGTCAAACCACTTGCCACATCTTTTTAATCTTGATGAAAACAGTAGAAAGCTTCTGAAAATTTGCTACACATTGTGTTTTATCTTCATTGTGTAATTGAGCGTTAACCTTTTGAACTGCGAGTATTATTATGAAGTTTCACTGTACGAACGCTAAGGAAGTTTTTCTTTGTTATTCTTGTCAAAAAATCGATACAGCAAGACCTGTGAACTAATTTTCTTGTTTTGGCTCAACATAAAACAATAAACCAAGAACCGTATACCGGTACCTGAAAGTTACTAAAAGGCTCTCGTAATTCATAATGGTGACTTACATGGTACATATTTTTTTGCTGGCTTTGGGTTGGCTTGTGTTTGGGTTGGATTGGGTGTGGTCTGTTCATGTTCTTCATGTGCGTCACCCGCATCTGTTGTCTCAGACGTGCTAACGCTAGTACTTGGGCTGGGCCTACTGTCGTCAGTAGTTGACAGCGGTGACGACCGTTGCTGTTGTGAATTGCTATCCTCCAACTGTGGTTCGCACATTGCTGTAAATAGTGTAGTAGCATCTTCTGGAAACAAAACAAAAAAAAACTACATGTAAAATTTGGTTGTTAAATACACAAGTATATCTCTAATTTATGGTCTATGTATAAGCAGTCTCAGTGGAGGTGGATGGAAAAACTTCTCCCAAATGTGTTCTTCAGGGTCAAGCTTGACATAATTTGATGCTTATGGTTACATCCGACGTTTTGTTGCCATTTTAAATGGGAGGCTGTCCAATATCGGAGGCCACAACAGCCACACGTTTCAAATGACAACAGAATGTCAGATGTAACCCAAAGCGCTGAATTACTTCAAATTTGAGCCTGAAGAAGAGAGTTGAGAGAATTTTCCATCAAGTTAAACTGTCAAAGATTTAAAAAATTCACCAATTTCCGTGTTGCGAGATTGAATGTTTTTGAAGTTGTACATTTTTATCGATCCCACAAAATCTTACATGACCAACAGACGCCATTACCCATGAAACTGAAGAGAAGTGAGCTTTCCATTTAAACATCAAAATGGACATTTAAAATTGTTAATCCATGAGTGGCAACGAATTGTCAACAATTTACAAAGTAGTAGCCTTTTTTTTCTTCTTTACCCGGCTGTCAGTTACCAGTGAACAAGCTAAACACATTCCTGACAAAGCAGATTTTTACGCAAAACTGAAATGCACGAGTACAGGATGTGAATGGCTAAGCTCCAATCAGGAAAAAACAGTAGCCTAACTTTATAGATTTGTCGTGCTTCCAGCCAAATCCATGGTGACAGAAGGAAAATTTGCTAGGTAATTCTGAACGATAATTCCAAGATCTTTTACATGCCACAACCTGCATAAGCGTGGGGCATCAGATGACCCGTCTCTTCCAGGGAACAGGCATGCTAACAGTCAGGCTACCATGCTCCAATTTAGCCTAACTAAACCCTTTACTGCCCATGCCAAACCAATGTTCACCTAGTTTCTAGTCGTGGAGGCTGATTACTATTGCTCGCCTTGCTTAGGTACTCCTTAGGACCCATCACAAAGTTTGTATTGAGTGTCGGCAAAGGCTAATGGATAGATACACTTGTGCACACCAAACAAAAAAAATAAACATGTTTATTTATTTACTTGTCTATTTACGTCAAAAGTACACCATCAATTATATAGGCTGGTTTTCACACGACATGAGTTACGGAGTCGATTTCACATCTATTTCTCAACTGGTTTTAAAGAGAAGGGGAAGTCTTGACACATCCTTACTAAAGTAAATTCACAATGTTCACTACAATATTTCAGGAGGTCCAGGCTTTTTGAAATATACATCCCACCAGTATTAAGTGCGACATTTTTTAATCACTGATAATGTGTCTGTAAAATCAGTACAACCGTTGATAATACGCAAAATGTGTGGTAGCCTATTAGTTATCTTACCTTCTTTATTTCCTGAACTTTCTACTCCGCCAGTAGAAACATCGGACAATGGTCGTCCTCCCAAAATACCGTCCAATTCTGGATAATACTTCGGCAATGGACCACCCCCACAGCCACTTGTCCCTCTTTTTCTTTTTTCGGTACTATACTTGCTTTTAAGGCTCTTCCATCTAGTAACGTGTAAAACAAATAAATAAATAAATAAAAAGGGATAAACAAAAAAGCTAAAGGGATTACAAAAATTTGGTTGATTTGTTAAGATCAACTGGTCTAACGTTTGACATTTTTTCCTAGCACAATTTAGTCCTACTGTAGCACATTTACGGCTGCTTTCTCAGAAAAATGTGCCAATTTAGTTTCTGCCACACCAATGTAATTTTGTACTGTAAAAAAACTTTACCTGCCAAAGTTTTGCCTGCCAAAGTTTGAAACGGTAAGCAGGGGTCACCTAGGGCACGTGCCCCCCCCCCCCCACCCCGTTTTTTTTTTGTAAGGCTGAATCTGTTCCATTGACGGGACCCAGGTTTGAAAGACTCCTGTCCCAATGAATTTGTTGAAAACCAGGCCTTGATCTTTTTAAAGTGAACCTAACCTAAACACACCTAATGGAACTTAACCAACAAGAAACTGCGCTTTTTTTTTTGTTTGCTGCTGCGCTGGGATCCATACTCGCTGAGCTGTGGACGGCAAGGTAGGCTTGAAACACGTATGGCCCAACCGGGACTACAGACAACGCGTTTTTTTTAAATGTCTGTGGGCACCTACGAAATGAATCTGAAATCTCACCACAGCTAGGGCCCATAATAACTAAACCCACGCGTATGGTAACTGCCAGGGTGAATCACACAGAAAATAGCGTCAGTCTTAAGGGAATCATTTGAAAAAAAAAGAATTTTGTAAACATGTGCGAACATTTTGTAAAACACGTGCGGGTACTTACTTTGCTCGGATTTGAAGCCATGTTCTTTTAAACCCCAATTCAATCATCTTGCGTTGAACTCCTTCAAAAGCCGACTTGTTCCGCTGATGTTTGCCATCTAGCAGGTTGATTATATTGAGTTCGTTTATGATGGCTAGCATCGCTGAGATCTCGTCTTCTTGCCACTTAACGCCAACCTGGTCCGCCATTTTTTTTCTGTCGTAATGCCCGCCAAAGTTGCTATGACAGCGCATGCGCGTGTATCGCATCAGATTCTGGCAGTGTTTACATGCCAAAAACGGTTTCGCCTTCGGCGCTCAAACCACCTCCGTGAAGCGCATTGGGGGAAAGCGCCACGAACGGAGAAAGCGCCACGAACGGGTGTTTACAAGACCAACGGAGGCGACACGGACGCGATGCGCATCCCTCGGAAGCGCTTTCAAGTGGTCATGTAAACATGTAAATATGTAAATATGTAAATATGATTAATTGTTGCTATAAAAAGAAAGTGTTATTGGTTGGGGGATTTCCAACCCCCCCAAAAAATAGAAATAGGATTTTCACTGTTATTTTTAAAACAGATAATTGTGTTAATTGTTGTAGGTTCTCCGCTTAACATCATTTATCAATATAGGGCAATGTCAACGTAGTATTATTGTATATAACTCTATGCTGAAGCCAGTAACTGGGATAGCTACAAGGGGCACTGGAGGGGGAAAAGAATGGCGTCTTACTGAAGCCAATGCTGTTAGAGCGGATTTCTTAGGCCTAAAACTCGCGATTTTTGTCGATTTGTTGGCAGTTGCTGACATTTTTAAGCAAGTGGAATCTTTTTTTTCCGATTACAACCTCGCAGTAGAAGGGATTGGAGAAAACAACGTTTTTTTAAGCCTATGAAATCCGATCTCAAAGCACTGCCTTGACTAGAAGTGCCGTTGTTTAACCCTCCATTTTAATCTAGTGCCCCTTGCAGCTATCTCTCTTGTAGCCAATATGACGTCACATGACGCTGCTCTATACCGTGTAGCCCTAGCTGCAGATAACCGTGATGTGTATGATACACCGTGTAGGGGTTCACTTGTTGTTGACCCGTTAAAAATAACGGGAAGTTATACGTATTCCTGTCAACAACTGTTGGAAAAGTTGGCATGAAAGCTTAAATTCTTGAAAGTCGTTTCTGCCTTAGAAATATTCGCGCGTCTGCTGGCACCACCGCGATTATCAATCTGAATTTATACGGCGCACACCTCTTTCACGGCACGCTCCTCTACTTACTGCACACACTGATGATTTTTTTAGGCGGGCACCTCTTCCCCTACGGTACACACCTCTTAAAATATGGGGGAAAAATTTCCAGGAAAACGTTATTTACGGCGTCGCCGGAGAATGTTTAAGACGCACATCTCCGATTAAACATTGGACTTAATATTCTCTTTGAGATTGACGTTTCACCATGGAGCTGTGATAGTATATAAGTCCATGGTTTCACTAACGTATAGCTGAAATCCCAATCGCTTTCCCTCCTGCCCCGACGGTGATCGCAGCGCTAGTTCGAAATTTATGAGGCCGCAAGATTAAGACGCGAGTGATGAGAGCGAAACGAGAGCAAAACAAGAGAAGCATTGACGAGTTTCGCTTTCACGTTCTGCGTCGAGGTTTACATTTTGCGTTCGGGCATACGATTTTAGCCCCATGGTGGTGGGGCTTGGTTTCTAGATCGCGCCGTTTACGTTGCGACTGTGGTGAGTGACTTGTCCCTCTCGATGAGAGTAGTTCGTCCAAGATTAAAGTATTACTTCAACGGCACTGAATGTACTTTTTTTCCTCAAAATGGCGACTTGAATTTCGTGCGTGATTCTGACGTTTACATAGTACCCCTAGCATTGCAGAGACCCCACCGATCTCCCACGTGCTTTTTAGACAAGCTGGCGACTTTATTTTCCTGTGATTCGGGGGTTTGCTGTACGCTTAACGTAAAATAGCTAAAATTGTAAGCATGTTGCCGCCTATATTTATAAACGCTGTAAACCTCAAAATTGTAAATAGTTTTATTTAATAAATTAAAGGCTGTGTCTCAGGTCCCGGTGACGGGATCCAGTTTATAAAGACTCAGGTCCCGATGAATTCGTTGAAAACTAGGCCTTCAGCGTGTTAAAGTGAACCTAACCAACGAAACCTAACCTAACCTAGCCTAGCCTAAACTAGCTAATCCTAACCAAAACTAATAAAGGTTTGCCTAAAAATTACGATTTTTTTTGTTTGCCGGGATTCACACACGCAGAACTCTACTCCCGTCAACGCGTCCAAATAGGCTTGAAACAGTTACAGCCCAACCGGGACTAGAGACACTGCGTCAATTAAAAGGAAATGCCTTCTCACTAATTTCGAGCATCGTGCTCGAAATAGCTTTTGCGGCATTTGTAAATACTGTTTCTGGCGAAGGGACAAACACGAAAATGAATGCCTTTGCAATTGCAATATTTACACACGTATGAACTAATGTTGCAAAACTAGCCCATACAGGAAAGCCAACCGGAAGGAACGTACCTTTAAGATAAGACACAAGCACAAGCTCTTTTATAGAACACTTGAAGGAAAATAAAATACATTCGTGAAACGAGAAGTTACTGCTACACCTTATGAAACCAACTCGTTTAGAGCCATTTCACTTTGGAACTGCCTGCCAGAACACATCGCGTAGACCGCCTGCGTTGAAACCTTCAAGGAATAATTTGGAGAACTCTTACTTCTTTGTGAGCAGACTAAATTCGACGGCCGGGCCGTGAAAGTTTTTCTTCTAGCCATCATTGATTCTATGTTAGGCCGGGTTTACGCAACAACTCGCCTTTGCATTCTCGCAGCTAGAAGCTAGAAATTATCTGAAAATCCAACATGGCGGTGGTTTTAGCCATTTCGCATCGCAACGAAAACGTTGAATAATACGAGTTCGGAAGCGACTGAGAAAATTTCGTCAAGAGGAATTCTTTATCTTACTGTCACGGATTATCCGACATAAAACATTTACTCAAACGACGTCGGATTCAGCTAATCCAGGTAGCGTTGTTACCATGGCAACGACAACTTTGCCATTGTGATTAAATTCTAGCTGAGAGAATGCAAAGGCGAGTCGTTGCGTAAATCCGCCCTTAGGCTTATGTTGTGTTTCGTTGAATCTAGCATTCTACTAAACAATGAACATCTCTGCGTTGATTGGAAGTGCGAAAAAAAAAACAAGTTTATGTTTATGTGTCTACACAGTACAACTTAAAATCGATGTAGGCTACACGTCAAATTCTAAAATGAATAATTGTTGGAAGATTTGTTCAAACTTTCCACCTTTAGCCCGAATCACGTTGCTGATGAGATATCGGATCGGCGTACCTGCTTGGTAAGTAAACGGGCTGTTGGTCAAATCAAAGATGAATGATGCAGTGTAGTAGAATTGATAAGCCAATTAAAGCGTGTTCGTATTGACGAGTGGCTACCATGGTGTGACGTCACGAAGGCTGTTCCTGCCAATCTATCTCAGCCAATCAGAGTGCTGCAAGGAAACGAAAGCTGTAACCAGTGGATTTGCAAATAACGGAGTTAAAGAAAAATAATGTCGATTTACAGTCACTGGCCTTTGTTATCAAAAAAAAAATAAAATAAAACAGCAAAAAAAGCTTTTACTTTATAGTAATAAAAAAGATGAATTTCATGAAGGAACGGTGAAATTTCAGATGCAATAATCTGGGAAAAGACGGTAAGGGAGGTGGGGGGGGGGGGAATGTTGGGCCTCATGGTCCCCAACCCGTGGGGGTGGGGCAGGAAACGCTCACGAGTACTATAGTATGTTTCACGATTAGAATACAGCACGATTTGCACGCGCGACGGTATATATGCTTCCATATACCGTCATGCCAATTTTTTTTTCCGTAACGGTTTTAACGATTGGGTTAAATGGCAGAAACAAATTTAAAACATTTAAAAACAGGTGAAGAACGTCTCAACAAGTAGTTGCTGCGAAGGAATTTGTGTCTGTCTGCTGTGAAGCATTTTAAAGTTTTGCAGCAGCAGTGTCATGAGGATGTGTAAATGTTTTAACCCTTAGTTGTATTTCGAAGCTGAAAAAAATACCGAGTGGTTGACCTTCGGAATATAACGAGGGGTTGAGAACGTTTATCGATAAGCTACGCACGAGTGGCATTTCAAACGAGAATAAGCGATCCACCACAAACTTGACGAAAGTAGCTAATTCGCCGTAAAAGCTGACGATTGTTGTAGGACGAACATAGCGCGTACGGCGCGTCTACCAAAGTAAATACGTGTTTGATTTTTAATGAAAATACTGTTTCGTAGATTGAAAAGAGAATATAATCCGTAGCATTATTGAGTTTTACGACAATTATTATTAATTTATGTTCAACCATTTACGTCAAGTACAGCATGTAATATTATGCGTACTGTGGTTGCTTCTACCGCGCTTCGAATAATAGTGGCGATTAGGCCTAACACGCTTGGGCGGAAAGCTAATTCTGGCTGATCTTTCCGTCACCGTGGTAACCAAAGACAATCGCTCATTGCTGAGAAGCCAGATCAAGTACATCGTAGTAGTTCAGGAATTGGTTTAATCCTTGTAAATGTGAGTTCTGTCATACTTGGGTCATGTGGCAAAAAACAGACGATTCGATCGAAAAACAACATGGAAGTACGAAGCTTGACAGTTTTATCTGAGAAAACACCATGTGCTCGCTTATCTGTGTTCAGGAGGCGTGATTGGCTGATGGCTGCCGTTTACTGGCTTTCCATTGGTTACCTGCCGTTAGAAAATTATGAAGGTTTATTCTGTTAAAAAAATTAAAGCAATGAATGTATGCAGTCAGCTTTGAAATGAACTGTGCCTTTAATAAATATTAATAAACAAAAACGGAACGTTAAATGTTTAGAGTAAGGATCTAAAAGTCAAAACCTAGAAGGAACACGGACAAGCTTTGACAGTTAGGGTCTAGGTGTAAAATTTTGTCAGTAAGAGGCTGGAAAGCATTAGACCCTTACTACCCGGTGGTTAGATTAGTTCTAGTCTCTTCGGACTGAACGTGTGTATGAACGGTTGTAGCAGGTTTTCTTTGTTCTTAGAATATTGTTTTGGAACTTTAATAACACAATTTTCTTGTGAAGTTTGGCATTTTGTCTTTTGATGCTTTAGAATTTTTATTATATTTCGTAGATTTATGGTAGAGGATTACCATAATGCTGTTTGCTACGAATATGCTGGCATGTTACTAAATTGAAAAATAATTTTCAACGTAAAGCAAAGCAGGAAACGTATAACCATACTACCACTTGATCATCACATGGGTCATTGTAGGATGATTTCCAGTTTTTCATGAAAATGTATTTATTGCTGACCACCGGGTAGTAAGGGTCTAATGCTTTCCAGCCTCTTACTGAAAAAATTTTACACCTAGACCCTAACTGTCAAAGCTTGTCCGTGTTCCTTCTAGGTTTTGACTTTTAGATCCTTACTCTAAACATTTAACGTTCCGTTTTTGTTTATTAATTCGTGTTACTTTTAGAATTGCAGCTAAACTGTAAAACAGTGCAGTTGGCGGTCACAGCTGATAGTTTAACACAAGAGACCCTAGGCTTACCCTCACTAATCTAGCTATCGCCAATGTTAACAATATAAACAAATCCTTTAATCTTCAGTCTA
>JAHWFP010028218.1:0-20681 GCA_023313725.1 Lithobius niger
CCTTGTTGATAACCCTGTTACGTCACTGTTCTATAGTTTCAAAACCTTGTAGACATTCACATCATGGAGGGGGGGAAGTCGTTTTCAGAAATTTTGACTGCTGAAAGTGCCATTTTTGAGGTGCAAATTTGAATTTTTCTTCCAGTTGGTCATTGTGTTTTTTACCCCCCCCCCCACGAGAGGCTGTGAAAACTTCATGACCCCCCTCGTTTTCTCCCCCCCCCCCACCTGAGCGATATATAATGACGAGTCCCTAACAGAGTGTAGAGGTTTGGGGGAGTAGGCGACCCTAACACGAAATAGCTAATGTATGGAGTTGGTTTAATGTAGGAAACTCAATAATAAATAGACATATTTGGTTGGGTTCTATATTTGATGTTCAATGCAAGATTTTGTACATAGCTCACCCTGCCACGACTTTACCAGACAAGCTATAAATAATTATTAATGTGATGGATGGTGATAAATGAATAATAAGGACATGATGACTTTAGTAGGGAGGACTGGAAACATTGGGGAAGAATAATAATAATAATAATTTATAGTTAAGTTGCCAAATGTTACAGTGATGGAGGACAGGGATGGAATCAAAGAAGAAAGATAACTGGTAGTCGATCCATCTTTGGATGGAATGGGGGCGTGGAATACATTATTATGATTACCTAATACCAGGAGCCTAATAGCTCCTGCTAATACTAACAATCGGTTGACTAGGCAATGCACGAGCTTTACAATTGATGTGAACTCACGATACATTATACGGTACCTTCCTAAACGAACAAACAGAGCGCACCAAACGCACCACTGTTGGTGATAGTTTGGCTCATTCCCTGCTAATATCCGTGTTGATGCGGCTTGATTGACGTCAACATCGTCGGCGATGAATCTGTTACGTCGCGCATGCTCAAACCTCTACCCCAGCACACCACTTTCCGGACATGGTTCGCAATTTGGCATTGCTTTCGCCTGGTCACATCTATTAGCCAATCCTGGTCCAATCCATTAGCCACGTCTGGTCGCGGTGAAGGTATGACCAAAAGTATATAAAACCAGACAACAACAATAATCTATAATTTGCTTTTGGTATGATGTATCGAATACTTGCTGAGCTTGTTGAGCTGTGTTATAGTTTAGGCAGGTACTGAACGGCTGACGCAACATCACTGCGCACGTACGACGTCAAGTTTGGAGCCAAACTGTCTGTAACAGTGGTGCGTTGTGTTCGCTCTGTTCGGTGCTTTAGGAAGGTACAGATTGAGTAACAATCAGCAAGTGAATGCAAGAATAGAAGCAGGTCACAGTTAAAGGGATATACCTTTCAACGCCATTTTTCTCGAACCACCACATCAAGTACGGCCCTAAAGGTCTCTTTACTTACCGTTAGTCTTTCCCATGCTAAAAAACCGTTTTAAAATGTGGCGTCTAGGAGATTTTCTGTTGAATATTGTTAACTATATTTAAGAACGATCCGTAACTATATGATGCAGTGCACACGTACAATAATCATTACGTTTCATCGCTGTGTGTACATCTACTAATTTTCTGATAATAACCATGAGATCAAAAATCTAAAAGACTAATGCGGTAAAAATTAAAATTAATTATTCCAATAGATCGCCGAAGCAAAATTATAAGACACTAGCCTAGAAAATTATAAATTATGATTTTAAAATACGTGAATCATTCCGGTTTGTGACGACACAATCGTTGACTTGATTCTTTCTCGTGTACTATTCCCAAAGCCAACCGAGACAGCAAGGAACGCTGCAGCAAGGCAGCTACCTCCCCAGCCGACCTTGGCACTGTAATTGCGATCTGCGTGTAGCTGTAATTTGGCACGCGGAATGTTACAAGGCAGGCCTGGTGTCCCTTTAAGATCAGCTTAAGATCGTCATCCAACTATACTACTACTATTCAAAGGTCTTTGTCATCCAAGCTCAGCTCAAGGTAATCAAGATGCTGGGTCATCAGTCCCAGCATCAAGTCGTCCAATATTGACGTTGGTAGGAGCTTCGTCGGTTCGTTAAATCAAAGGACTCTGGTAGGAGCTGAGGCAGGATGAGTTACTACAAGAGTTACGTAGATTTAACTCCAAGAAATGGTTTTAAGGAAATACACAGAACCCTAAAGCCTCATTCATCAAATGGCTCAGGGAACAATCTGTAATAGTTACGATACAAAAGATAAAAGGGGTTTTATTGTTGATCGCGCACCCCCCCCCCCCCCGCCCAAATTCCCCCAAAAGGTTTTTTTTTTTGTTTTCGCAGTACAGGTAAAAAAAAAATATTAAAAATAGTACCCTATTTTATTTTGCTCCTGACCGTGATGCACCCTTAAAGCAATTTTCGGCCTGTGGCCCGGTGTTTCACCAGCCAAAGCACCCCTGTAATCTGGCCTTTAAAAGATAACACATTATGTCACCTTGGACGAATGATTGACCTAACCCAATCATTCGTCCAAGATGTCACGATAGATTTCATGTAATTTTGAAAAATAGCTATTGGAATTCCGAAAAACATGACGGTTTTTTTTCCTAAGATGGCGCCTTTCAATATGTAGTGTTTTGTACACGAACCGTATATATCGTTAGCCCCCTCCCATGAGCGTACCGTAGGAAACCATTTTTAGGGCAAGTAGCGTTCGCTACGTATTAAAGTTCAGGGACGGTGAACAAGTATGTCCGCTGATTCCTGATACGTTACAAGTAGGAAGTAAATGGTTAGAGACCCTTTCAACTCGCCTTTCAATGATGGTATCGGTATCAAGTATCGGTCCATTACTTGAAACCACTCACTGACAAACTGTTGATCAACCAGTAAGCTTTATCTCAGTGGGCATTAAGTTTGATTTGCAGCTTTAGTTATACAGAATACGTATTTATAATTTAAGAATATAAATAAAATATCATTTTTTATCTGTAAATGCGATTACGTAAGATATTTAAAAAAAAATTCATAAATTTCACGAGACCTCGATCATTTCGGATTTAGTCGCCAGGCGGCACTAACAGCAACTCGGAAATGCAAGATGGAAGCCAAATATTTACAACACGTGCGTATCCACCAGTAAGTAGCCGTATTTTAAATACTAAAGTATTTTGTGACAGTGATAGAAAGCGTGACAAACCCGAATAAATTCATGCTTTGTAAAAATTTAGGTGAGACTTTTCTCCCGGATGAGTGATCTTTAAAATGGAAAGCGATGCACAAAAAAGCTCAAGCGCAGATTTGGACGTCTTACTTGCTGTTCATAGTTTAGTTCAAGAAGTTGAACAACGAATTGAAGAAACCAGTTCCGTGCAAGTACGCAAGTCAGGTATACTTTAACGCCTTTCCGCCTTTTCATTATTCCTTTGAGTAAGCGCATAAAATGTCAATGGGTCTCCAGTTCCGCACACGATCATCGCCACGAACCCTCAGCTCCACCAAGAGTTGTTCTTTGAGTGGGACGCACCGTTTTTGTTGGGGTGGGGGGGAGTACCGGGAGATGGGACGAATAGTGTCTCTCGCGAGGTGGGCCCTGACGTCATCCGTGTTGGCTGCTGTAATTTTTTTTTGCGTGGACATACCGGATCTCAAGGAAATGACGATTTTCAATTTTTTATATTTTTCCAAATTACTTGCCTCGCTTGTACTGCCGTGCTCGCTGCGGCTAAATACATAACATTAGAAACCCGCAACCAACAATTTTTCAGTGACACAGAAACTGGTCGGTCAAAAACGTGATCTGTCTGATGCCTGAGATACGTCGCACCTAGAATATTTATAGGGGTCGCACGAACGCATGCGGTGACTCTGCGCAAAGAGTGAGGCTTCGATTAACTTATGAGGGCCAAACTAACCCTTTGGCCCAAAAATGATATGAAAAAACGTTGTCCATCAGATCATGGGTGTAGATCTTTCCAGGTTTATGAAGTGTTTTATATAAGACTTAGGGTATATTAACCTGCACTGTTTTTAATATCATTCAGTGTCGTGTAATTTCGGTTTGCGATCAAGTGGAGGTAGCCCTTTCCTTCGCTCTCCGATACAGTTTCTTTGCTGTAAAATTATTTATTATTATTATCATCATCATTTTACGTAATCCTAGCACAACATGAAGTTGATCGGTGAGTAGACACCTATTCTTCCCACTTGCCGGAAGTACTGATCACCGTTATAATGACCTCCCCACACCAATAGGACACAGCATTTGCATGAAGCAATCCGTTTTTATGGAGCACAGTGACACTTCGTGTTGGGTGGTGGCCATTTGTAGCCCTGGCTCCATGGTACTAGTGCCATAAAAATGCAGGTTTTAGGTTCTTTTGTAATCTATTTTCAAATCACTACTGAAACTTCACCGAACACCACTTTCTCAACCGAACCAAACTAAACTGAACAAACCTTAAATGAGCCAACCACCGAACAATACCGAACCGAACAAATATTTATCGCACCAACCTCCCTTTGAAATCAAGTTTTAAAACGATTCGGTTCACAAAGATTTGTATATTTATCAACCTACAAGTTTCTTAACAAATGCTTACAATGCACAGATGTGGAAACTAGCTTTTAGCACACAAAAATCTCCTGTCCCCGTATATTTTCCATCATAACCTCCGAACGGTTAGAATTAGTAACTTGTGGTTTGGACGAGAAGAAAGTTGGTAAAAAAAACCTTCAAAATTTTGTATTCAAAGATCAAGTCATGTAAATACGATCGGTTCGAAATTTTCCTTTTAAAAGGCCAAACACGAGCCGCACCGTACACCCTCTGTTCTGTCGGTTCGGTTCGGTACAGCCTTGCACTCTACACGATACTTTTCCGCATTATTCCTTTTATACGTTGCGGATTAAGGTACAGGGGAATTCCAGCTCCTTGCTTAGCAATCAGATTAGCGGACGCAGTGGACGACTAGAAATTGGAATATTTTTTTTCAACGTTGCGTCTCCACTAGTTTGTATGCAATAGCCCTGGAATTTCTGTTAGGTAATTGAGTTGTGTATCACTTTCGTCACTGCATTACATCCACTTTTTTCATTTGTTGGACTTCGGTTCTGGTTTGGGTCATGCCCGCAAATGCGGTATCATTTCATTTCGGTACCAATTTTATGCCACCCACCCGATTTTTTTTAACAGTAATATTATTAGGCCTACCTTCCAACTCACTTCTGGTTTCACTTTCAGCAGAGTCATTGACCATGCGTCTGGCTGTGGCACCATTTCTCTTCTATTTTCTTTAAGGGGGGATACTAGTGAAAATTTCAAATTTGATGTAGATGAACGAAATTTTTACCACAGTACTGGATATGTTTGACTTCACCAAAAGTGGAAATTTGATGTCTTAATTTCAATTACAAGCTCCGTAATTAATTAATTAGTTAAAAAAATTAGCATATCGTAGTGCTCACTGAGGAAATCTATCGTTTGCTATCTAATCACACTAGACACTTTTTTACGCCTACTTGTGTTAGCTTATGGACCAAAGCACATACTAAGACCAAGAAATGCATTATACAAGCTTTAGTTTTTGTTAGGGGTCATTTTAAGGATGGTATTAATAAAGCGCTTGTCATAATAGTTTATATAAAATGTTATTAACATTAAAGCAATTTTATTAGCCCCAGAAAACATGTGTCATCACGTTCTACAATTCCAGCAGCAAAAAAAAAGAGCCATCACTGAATACTCTAGCACGTTTCTACACTAAATAATAGATTTCCTAAGATATCGAGTACTGCGAAAATATGAATATGAGCAAACCCAAGTCAAAGTTAGCAAGTTTTAGTTCAGTCTTCTTTAATAGGCTAATGTTTATAAAATTGCTTTTTTTACAATATTCCTAGCCAGATTTAGGATTAACACAGGCAACAATGTGCAGAAAAAATATCAGGGAATTTAATTAAATTATTTAAAAAAATTGACTTTTTGGACAAAAATGCATGTTTAGGAGCTTTGTCGTTATTTATAGGCTACACAGATAATGATTAGGGTAAGCTAATTATTTCAAAATGTAAACCAACAAATTATTCGTTGGTTTTTCGAACACCATACGAAAAATCGACACAAAATCCGAATTGGTTTCGGTTTCCAGTAAAAACCAAAAATTCGGTTTCAGTTACGACCCATCCCTACAATCCTTAATGTTGGTTTTCTGTGGAACTGATGTCTTGATACAGAGCTTAATGTCTGTTATTAGGTTTTTTGGCATGCCATAAACGTTTTTATTGTCCTTCTACACCCTCCACCTCCCCCCATTTCAGTAACCTAGAGCGAGCAAGCCGTCCCGATAAGTTTGGGGAGGGGCCAGTTCAAGGCTATCGGATCAAAATAGCTTAGACGCATTAGAAAAATCATATAGGCTAGCAGCAATACGATACAAAATACAAATTTGCATAGCAGACACGAGACAATTATTTGCAAGTTTTACAGAATGAAGTATTTAGTAAAAAAAATATAAAAAAAAAACAACTTTATACCCGTTATCCATTTTTGTGTTATTTAAACTTGCCATGCCTAGTGTTGCTCTCACTAGACCATGGGTACATCAATTGGATAAAAAGTCTGTACTCCTGTCCGGGATTTTTAAATTTTTGCAGGAGGTAGGCTACAATTAAGGCGTGACGGGACCTGTGCGGGATATTTTTTACAAAGCATGGATTTAGGACCTACGTGAAGAATGTAGACGGCATCAGGAGAAGAATCGGCACTCGAGTGGTGAAAGGATTTGCTAGTGGGCGTGAGACTCATAAAACTAAGGAAGAAGATCCATGCAATGTGATGTCGTCTATGCAGGGGGATACACAAAAGGGAGTGCGTTCGAGATTGGCACAACACATTGGCAATGTGCAAAATAGTGCGGCAGACAACTGCATCGCTCTGCATTGTACATAATTAAAACATGAGATTAGACGGAATATAATAATAATAATTAGTTTATTTTCATGACTTCGTCATGAGGAATACAGGATTCCTAGTGTATAGTAACGAACCAGCAGAAAGCACAAAATAAAATTATTTTACAATAGGGTAAACACAGCAAACATCGTTAATCTCTATGCAAGTCTGTACCGCCGTTTTTCGAAGTTGGTGTTAATTTAGTACCATTTCATTTTTGGATAGAGTGATTCCTTAAGTACCTGTGGATCACTATCCTGGACGGAAAGTGATGCCAATTGTCCAAGCGCCTGGAAATGGCGGTTCAAACTAGCACAAGCATTAAAAAGTTGAATTTATTAAATGTATGTAGTTAATTTAATAGTTGAAAAACGACGATTTAAGGGCAATACCTAGCAAACTTTCGATAGTCAGTTCACCGGAGATGTTAAACCCAGCTGACTATCTTCATCAGTCTCTCAGGCTGCAGATGGCTGACACGAGGAATGGAGCAGACACGAACAGCATCAGTCCACCACATGCAGAGGCAGCATGACATCAAATGGGAGGACACAAAAACTCATACAGGAATGCCGATTTGCGAAGTTCAGAATCCCTGGCTATTAAACACCATCTGAAAGAAAGCCATGCTGATGAATATCCATGGACCCTCTAATCCAGGTATACAATTCTTGCTACGGGGCAAGTTCACCGAGGTGCGTAAAGACGAGTGGTGCAATGGCCCTAGGAATGCCGGAGGCCACGCAAACCACCAAATTTAAGTGACCCGATCATCTGCTAGACGAGGATTTTCCAGTGACTTTTGTTAGCCTGATGAAGATAGTCAGCTGGGTTTTACATTTCCGGTGAAATAACTACTGAAAATTTGCTTCATATTGTCCTGTTGGAATATCTTCTTTCTTGAAATTGTGCCTGTTTACTTTTCTACGATGTCTTCGACCTTTCAAGGTAAATTTCATGACGTTTTTAAAATGATGTTGTTACACGTGGGAAGCTTTTAGTTAATTTTGGATCTGAATAACTAACTTTTTAAGGGTGGGATTTAACTTGATTATTTCAAGCTTTTGACCTTAGTCTCCTTTTTTTTTGAAAGTGGTGGGCTGGGTTTTAGGTTGATGTGTGTGCGTAATAATCGATTAACGGTAAGGGCAGAACACGAGCTTGTGTTGTTAAATTTGCCACTCTTACTAACGAAGCTAACTCGCTGCTGTGTTCGACACCCGAATGGTTTCGCTTATTGCTGTGCACCGAAGGTGCATGCTACCCACTAGGCAAAACAGGTAGCATTAAAAACAAACCAAGTCATTCTCTTACCGGCCCGATTCTAACTACTTGAATTAGCTTGTGACACTCGTGGCCACGACAACCTGTAGTTCTCATGGCATATTTGTGTCGAGGTTGAAGCCAATCATTGAGATCGAAAATTTTAAAACTCTAAATTTTAGAATTGTAAAAATGCGATTGGCTAAGTGTTAGACTATTGTGAAAAAGTTGGCTAGCGTACATTTTACGGTTACGATCAGCCTAGTTTTTACATTTAAACATTAACTAAAATTACTGCAGAAGGAAAGCCCCTACACCATTATAACCAGCTCAATGAGAGGTGTCGCAAGCTTACATATTCTTCACTTCAAACTGTTCTGTGGTAGCACAGGATGGCCCACTAAAAAAAAGCATGACAAGTAAAGATTCCAGTTCCGAGTTTCAACATTTTTGGAAACTTGTTTTAATGATAATGTTGTTTGGTGTTTGCCGCGTATAAAAATTATAATTTTGCATGTTGCGTATGGACAAAATGGTTTATCAAAATTATTTCTTGTATAATTCCTGTGGGAGAGTTAAAACATTACCGTGATCATTGAGTGTGATAGCAAACACGGACAAAGTTTAACAGTAGAAAACAGAGAAAGTTTGGTCAGTAAGTTAGCTACGACACGTCTTAACCAAAACATGGTTCACAATCATATAGAAAAGGGAAAAAAAACTAAGTGTGTTGCCACGTCTGACGTTTATTATTGTACACATTTCTGTTGTCATCCATCCTTTGTGGTATCCAACAAGTCCAATCTGCAATTTTCTGTTTAGTAGTAAACCCAGAAGAAGATGCTACGGTAAAGACTGAAGTTCTTAGTACTGATGACCTATCATGGCGCCAAGCATCCCTAGTGCCTTACGAAGTATGTAGTGGAACTGACACAGAAGATTCGGAATCGGATTCTGATTCCTCTTCGTCATCCAGTGATTCTGTATCAAGTGCTAGCTCATCTAGTGACTCAAGCAGCGACAGGTAAGCAATGTTACTGGGCATTTATGAAGTACTAAAATTATAAGTTTTAACAAGTATATTGTCGCTGTGACCTGCGTTGAATAGTATTACAAAAAGTAGCCTATAACCGGGAAATCTGCACAGATGGGTTGAGTGGGGAACAAAAGCCAATTTGTCCATTCAGTTTGTAATGTACCTCCATAATTTTCTAATGGCAATTAACCAATGGGGGGAGGGGGGGGGGGGGCAGTAAATGGCAGCACCAGCCATTCTTGACTCCTTAGCACAGATACAACGAGCACACTGTATTTTATCTGATAAAGCTGTCAGCTCTGCCCCTCCATGTTGATTTTACGATCAAATCGTCTGGTTTCCTGATTTGTACCACAACAACGCAATTTATGTAACAAAACTACATATTCTAGGCCTAAACCAATTTCTAACCAAATACGACCTACTTGACGGTCACGTGAGGCATAAATTTGGCTCCAGTTATGCACAATTATCTTTGGTTGCCATGGTGACAGAACAATCAGCCAGCATCAGCTTTTCGCCCAAGCGTGTTAGGCCTAATCAGTAATCACTAATAACATTCTAGACGTGGCAGTAGAAGCAACTACAGTGCATAAAGTATTAAATGCGGCACTTAAACGTAAATAAATTAATAGTAAATATCATAAAAGTTAGTAAAGTTATGCATCATGTTTTAACCCCTTCCACTCCAGGCCCTATTTGGAGATCACTGCTCAAATACCAAGCTTTTTTTGCAGTGCAGGGAAGCTCACATGGACTGCATTGCTTATAGGGGCAGCTATTTTTGGTACTCTTTAATGTAGACTTAGTTAATTCCAATTGATATAAAACGCCATCGCCAACGGCCATGTCACGTCACGACCACGCCAGCCAAACAAACAACAATGGGGCGCGCCATTTTGTGTGCACGTGCAGCTAAAAATATCGTGAATTGCGCATCTTACAACGCCATCTAGTGAGCAAAGTTGATACTAAGTGTATGCTAGTAGTACCAGGCCTTCAACAAACAGTTTGCATGCATAACCAGAGTGTAAATTTCTCGTTAGAGACACTTGAAAAATGCTATGCCATGACGTACGCATTGTACGTCATGGAGTTGAAGGGGTTAATTTAAATCTAAAAAACAATTTTTTTAAGCACCGACACCAGCTTTACCGATACGATATCGAAAAACCGGTTTTAAAAATTTTGCCAATATTGGTTCGGCAAATATCTAAAATTTTATCCTCAATTTTTTGTTATCAACTGTATAGTTTTGTGCCAAAGTCCAATGATTATTAAAGTAAAAAAAATTTAAATAGTAACCAACAGTTAAAAGATAGCTAGGAATATAATCGGTGATTCCCTGACCAAAACCCTGAACTGCATGCCGTTATCTTGAACAGTTCCAGAGTTATCGATATTTCTGTGAAAGTTGCAGATACCAGTACCGCAAATATTGGCAACTAATCCGATCCAGTATCAGTGTCGTTGTAGTCATAATATTTTCATTAAAAATAAAACTTTTATTTACTTGGTTGACGCTCCAAGACTGGGGCTACTTTCACCAAATTTGTGTTGTATCGTTGGAATACATCGCTGTATAATATACGGAGAAATTTGACAACTCGTCAATTCGTTATAAAAATAACACACAAAAATACCACTTAAATTCACATCTCGGGCACAAACACTGTCGTGTTTGTCGGGTGGACCGCCGGCGCCGGGGAAGGAGATTATTTGGGATTTTGGCGCAGAGGGCTTGTTACTTGAAAACATCCCTCCCACCAGGAAGTTGGGTGTTGGTGGATTGACTTAGACGTGACTACGTTAGGCTTGGTGTTAAGAGAGTCTGAGCCCATTTTGGTGGTCCAGTGGTAATCCAGTAGCCAAAAAAGGAGCCTGAAGGAAATGAACATTGTTGTCTATCCATCATTTTAAAAAGTTCATAAAAATTTTGCCACAGCAACAGAGCTGTTGTGCTGTGTTTTGACTGAAGCGTTATTTTGAACCGTTTTTCCACCATGTCAAGCTTATGTAAAGTAAAAACCTTCATCCTATTTTTAATTTGTGATTGCTTGACTGAATCCTTAACGTCTTCATTTTCATAATCCCAAACCATTAAAATTCCTTCTTTATTTGTTTCAAACATGAATGAAATTAAAAAATAATCATACTAGCAAAAACATTTGCCTTTGGTCATAGTCGGCAGGAAATAGGCCCACAGCTGCATGTCAGTTTATTTTACTGGAGCTGTGGTATAATCATTTTAAAAAGTAGGCTTAACCCACGAAAAATGTTGAGATTTTTGTTTCTGTGGTTAACGAGGGGTGACGGGCTCTTTTGTGTTGACTAAAGATTTATCATGCACTGGCCGGTATGTCTAGAAGTTAATTTTCGCTTTTACCCTTCAGGCGCGGCACAGCTTCCCACGTGTCCTTATTGGTTCTGCATCCAGTGATAGGCTAGCTCCATGGCTGCAATATCCACTTCCACTCACTTAGACGACTAGCTTTTCTGAAATTTTTGCCGTATACACCTCCAGCAAGATCTTTGACCCTGCCTCTCCCGCTTCACGAGGCATCAACGCTGCGAAGTCGAGGTTCGGTTTTAACCAGCTCAATAATTTATGTTTCTGGTAGCCAAATTCAACTTGGTCAACTTCCTGATTCTCCAGTCCCCAGCCCGCGAGGGACTTAGAAGCAGTTATCGGACAGATGGACCCTTGCGCCAAGCTCGTGCCTCTGGTTGCTGGAGAACCAGGCCCATGTATTGGCTCCAGAAGGACAATTGGTTCCCACAGTTTTCCTGGGAGGAGGAGGGATCTTTAACCACTTCCTTGGCAGTCCCTTCACTGGTGGCTTCAGGGACATAAACCTGACGGTGTCTGTACCGGTTCTCCTCCCCCCCCTTCCCCGTCCCAGACTGGCTGCCTGTGGGGCAAGGTGGCCTGATGGTTAGCACGACCGTCTCCTGTGCCAGAGGTCCCGGGTTCGAATCCGGCCTCAGCCACGCCTGGCATTTTCGGGCAGAGAAGGGCCCTGTGATGTCTCGTGCTCATGTCGATTGTGGCATGTAAAAGAACCTAGGATTTCCGATAGGATTTACCTAGCAAAATTGACCCTCTCTCCTTCTGGTGCCATGGCTAACGCTGGGTGCGCGTCAAAAAGCGACAGTATCTGGCTACCTGACCATCAGAGGAGATGACCCTTCTGGACTTACGAGTCATTTGCTACACAGTCCTCACATGGTCCTCTTGGCTGTGAGGGAAGACTGTTGCTGTCATGTCAAACAGTGCCATGGCTGTAACATGTGTTCGGCGGTCCCACACTCTGAAGGACAAAGTTTCCATCCTATTCTCCCTGTTTCCAGGCTTTTCTACCGAGCCACACAGTGGGGAAATTGAATGTGCTTGCAGACTAGCTGTCCAGGACGACAAGGTTCCAACCACTTATTTGTGATTATCCCTTAAGGTTTGCCAATCCCGTCTTCCAGAAGTGGGGGAGCCATCGATCGACCTGTTTGGCACTTGCCACAACAAGCAGCTTCCGCAGTTTATCTCACTGTTCCCGGTTGCCGTCGTTTGGACGACCGACAACATCGGTGACACTTATGACGGGAAGTTCGTCTACGTCTCCTATCCTTTTGCACAGCTTCAGAAGGTCCTAAACAAGTCTCCAACAGCACAATTCTCGTTGTAGCGCCCATTGCCAACAGCACCTTCGTTTGTGGACCTGTTCGACCTGTTGCAAGACGATCCAGCTTCTCTGCCGTTAACAATTGACCTCATCACCCAACACATCGGCCAGACACTACACCCAAATCCTGCCATTCTTCATATTCGCGTGTGGGACTTTAAAGACTAATCTGAAGATGGTGGGTTTCTCGTCTCATGTGACGCTCGCCGTCTCCAATGCCACAAGGTATCTCCGTGAAAATCTACGAAGCTACATGGCACAGATTTTTTGTCTGGAGTACTGACAATGCAGTGAACCCCTGTGACCGTCGGTCATCTCGGCAGTCACCTTCTCAGAACATCTCTTTCAGCCATTAAAGGCTACTGTTCAGTTATTAACACCATCCGGAACCGTTTAGACCCTTCCGACGCTGCACGCAGCAAAGTTGTTTCAAAGTTGGTCCTAACATTTGACAATTTGCGTCTGCGAGTTTGGTGCCTCTTCTTGTTCTGGAACCTTTCCCTGGTGCTCTCCAGTTTGTTGGTCAACCCCCATGAGCCCCTTCATAAAGCCTCGTTACTGCACCTGACTCAAAGACTATTTTCGGTGGCAATGATCGCAGCAACCCGCCAGGGAGGATGGCCACATCCGGGTCAGTAAGGACTGGTCTAGTGTTACGCTGGTACTCCCAGCCGAGTTCCATGCCAAAAATCAAAGTCTCGATAAAACACCGTGCCCAATCGTCACCAAGGCCCTTTGCCTGGTGCAGGACCCGTTGAGTGGTGAGCTTCAATGCCCAGATAGGACCTTGCGCCTCTTTTCCTCTACATTGTTAAGGACTCTTGTGACTTATCTTCTAAATCTGTTCTCTCTTCAAGGCTCACAGTGTGGATCTATGACATCATCCCAAATCAGTTAAATTTCCCCGCGTTTTCATCGTCCTGGGCATTCTCAGTTAATGTGCTTTTCCACGAAAACTTAACGGCCCACACATGGCACAATAAGAACACCTTTATCAGCCCCTATCTTAGAGATGTAAGTGCAGTAGTAGGTGGTTTAAATGTGAAAGAACATATATGGCTGGCAGTTTGGTGGGCAAAAAGTGAATCGCTCTGCCTGATTTGGTGAAGAAGCGATGTTTACGTTTTTTTTATACGCTTAGATTTCAAAGTTAAGGATATTTACCGTTCCAATATCCTTGCAAATTTTCGACAGTCAGGTTTTCTGGAGTTGGAGGGGTTCAGAACGACTGTCTTCATCAGGCTACCACATCACCGCTTACTTCGTCGTGAACGTTCGTCTGCTGCTATCGTCCGTTCTTAGAGGACGATCTAATAAACTAAATTTGAGAATAAATGAGAAAAAGGTATAGCGTTTTCACTAGACTGAATCCATATTACGCACATCAATGATCGATCGCATAGGCCTAATATTGCCTACTTTTACGCGATTACAAATGCTCCCGTGAATCGTGTTGAATTAAATGTTGATTTCGTAAAATTTATGAATCTTTTCGTTAATTTTGCTGCAGAACAATCATGATTTAAAGGGATAATACGTTGATTTCTTTAAACGTTTGAAGCTTTTAGTCAATTTCACGATTGACTAAAAAAAACGATTGGAGGGGGGGGGGGCGTTAATAAAGCTACGATACAATTTCTGACCTTGAGGCATTTTTTGGGGGTGGGCGTTAACAAAGCCAGGGCGTTTATTAGACGATTTACGGTATTAGCATTTACAATGGCACTTTGAAATTCAACCTTGCTGCCACACCAATTACAGCGACACCTTTAAGTGGGCGTAGGATGGTCCCTACCTAAGGTAAACTATTTCTGTTAGGATAGATGGAAAGAATAAATCCCCTACCTTTCACAATATCCTAAGCATGTTCGTTTCGGGCTATTAGAGGGCTCACAAGAGAACTTTGAATTCGAAACTGAACATATGCTTTTGCCGCTACGCCATTATCACTTCACATTTAAATGGGCAAAGGACGGTCCCTATCTAAGTTAAACAATTGCGGGTTAGGATTGATGGAAAGAATCGATCGCCACCTTTCAGAAAATTCCAAGCATGTCCATTTCGAGCTATGAGAGGGCTTGCAAGAGCACTTCGAATTCAAAAATCACCATAAATGCTTTCGCCTGCCGCGACGCCATTATCTCTTCACCTTTAAATTGGCGTAGGTCGGTCCTATCAAACTAAACAAATTTCGTCTAGGATTGATGGAAAGAATAGATCCACACCTTTTACAAGATCCTTTAGAAGCAGCTCTTTTTCGAGGTATTAGTGTGCTCGCAAGAGCAATTTGAACACGAAAATCACTATTACAACGAAGTGACAAAATGAGTGTTCACGTGAATTAAGGGTGGTATACTTTGAATACAACTTTCGGTTTCAAGAGTTGCTTTTATGTCAAGGATGTTTATTTTTTTTGACGGTTAAGGAGTTACAGCCCAAAAACCGTTTTGGATGAGTGGGGGAATCACCCTCTCCCCCTCAGGGGGGGGGGGTTGAACTTGCTATCATAGCTATTTTTTTCCAGTTACCCTTTATGTGCATCCGTATCAAATTTCATGCTTTTCACAGCAAGTGATTAATTCAACTATCTAGCCACCCTACTACATCTATAGATGACATGTTGCTTACGCCCTTTTTCCAATGTACCGGAAGAAGCAAGCGCCTTAGTCCAGGGGACTTTTAGTATGTTTCATACCCCATTGGTAGCTACGTATGTGCCAACTTTCAGCTTTCTTTGAAGTAATTCCATCTTTCAGCCAAATTTAATCTAAAATGACTGGGCTACTTAAACGGACCCACCGTTCCTGCTCTCGTTGGACAGAATTATTCGACAAACTTTACTGTGATGGATCGGTGGTAAAGCCTGCTGGTATTTGGCAGGGGTGTCACCAGGTGGTAAGCTAATGAAGCCTCTTTGACATGGTTCCCGCCAACCTAGGAAACTTGGGGAATTTAAACTACATTTGAAACTGAAGGAGAACTTGGAAATTCTCAGATTTTTCACACACAAAAAACCGGGAAAGCTCAGGGTTTTTTTTTGGGGGGGGGGGGGGGAGGACAAGGTCACATTTTTAGGCCTAGGTCTAAGTGCATTAAACACATTTTGTTGACATTGTGGTAAAATAAATTTAGCCTTATACTTATGTGTTGACATTTTAAATCTCATTAAATCGGGCTATTTTTTAGCGCTACGTATGCTTTAAGAAAGACATTGACTGGTTTCTGCAAGCCAAAAAGCAGAAACTACCGTTTTTTGGGGCTCCAGATTCTACTGAATGTTAGACACCCATCTTTAGGCCTATTAATGGCGGTTAGTTGATCACTTAATATCAAGTTGATTTCAAGTGATCAACTCCCATTAATAGGTGTAAGTTTGGGTGTCAGTAGTGGTGGTAATTTAACAAACACATAACCAGCCTGGTTTCAGCAAGCTAAAACGTAGAGACCAGTAGTGTCTAATATTCAGTAGAATGGAGCCCCAAACAAGCATTAGTTTCCACTTTTTAGCTTGGTGAAACCTGTCTGGTTTGGTGCTTGTTAAATTTCCATCAGCAAGGTGCCTATGCTCCAGTGGCGTGGTGGCGTAATTTTCTAGGTGGGGCCAGCACGAAAATGCCCCCCCCCCCTCCCCGAACTGGCTTGAACACAAACTACCCAAAAGTTACCATTTTCTTCCTAAACGAATTTCAGTAAAGTAACGCAGATTACTTTTTTGTTTCTGATTTACTGACGTAGTAATTAAAATAACGATAAGCACTTTTCATTGTACAGTAGTTAGAAGCCAAAAAATGCAGACAAGAATGCAACGTTTCGACGTTTATCAAGCAACGAAAATGAAATAAAATAAACTAAGGAGGAAGCTTCGTCATTGTATTACAAACTATCCATAAACGGACGAGAGAAAACAAGCCATTACAATTCGGATGTGCTGAATGTATTGGCTAAAATTAATAGCAGAGTGGTTTAGAAAGAAGATTAGACTACCCACCGTAATCGTCATGAAAATGACGTCATTGTTAAAATGATTACAGCGACTAGTTATAAAAGGGGGCAATGTGAATTCGTAGGTTGGAATTCGGTGACGTGGAATGTCGTGAATAATTCAATGTAGGCTTTTAAGTAAGGGAAGTGAAGTAGGAAGGAGAGTGTTGTGCACAGGTGGCTCTGTGAGGCTAATGCAAAGTGCTTCTAAATTAATTAGCCTCATAGAACCTCCTGTACACAATCATGTCATTCCCGCTTCCCCTTTATTTACAATCCTACATTAAATTATTCATGACAGTTCACGTCATCAAAATCAAGCATTTTCTGGAATGCTTTCTGTTCAATTCCACTCGTGCTCAAAAAGTTTAAATGTCGCTGCAGCACTAACTTCTCTATATTTTAATAAAGTTATTCATGGCTGAATTGGGTGGATGCCGTCATTGTTCACCTGGGACTGGTCCTTCTTCTTTTTCTATTTCTATTTTCAGGACACTGATGTAGTTTTAATTATGAACTGCTTTTGATAGGCGAATGACTACAAAATGAATATTGCATTGTGGAAATGGCGTATATGGATTTTTCTTATTTCACTGATTTTAAGGATTTGAATTTTTAAGGCAGCCTTAAAACACTGTTTTTTATATTTTTTATTTAATCTAGTATAATAGAAGAAAACACCTTTACGTCAGTGTGCAGTTCATCTACTAGAAGCAGCTGATAGTGAACTGATTAATATTATTTGAGCTGATCATTACGAAAACGGGTGCACATTAAGGAGTGGTTAAGTTATTAATGAAGTCTTTGCCCCAAGTTTAATAAATGTTTTGAGATATGATAACTATCATATTTCATCTTTTTTTTTTTTTTAGCTCCAGGAGGAGCAGAAAATTGTAAATACATCAGCGTTTTTACAGGCCTTTATTTTATAGAAAGAAGCTTGATTGTAAAATTCTTTCTAAAAAAAAAAAGAATAATGATAAAGCACCAGAATAGATGTGGAGACAGCAAGCCAAAAAGGTGCACAAAACATAACAGTAGGAACATGCAACGTTCTGGGGCTTTCTGTGCCCCGTTATCAAGCAACAAGAAAAATAAGTGAAAAGATTTAGCTTTTACTTTTGCCGTTCGTTTTCATTCTCTGTTGGTTTATCCAAATGTATTTTGTTGCGATGACATAAGCTTTTCAGTTAAGTTTTATGTATTTATTTATTTTTGTTGCTTGGTAATGAAGCTCGAAATCCATATTTTGTGCTCCTTTCTGGCTTGCTCTTGCCAAACTTTTGCTATATGAAGTAAGGTGCGATCTTGTCTAGCATTTTGCATCCAGCACACTGCTGCTTTTAACGACAGTATGGCTCAGCGATTCCCCACTCAGACAGTCTGACATGTAAATCCAAGAGGTAATGTGAATAGGTTTGCATCTGGTTTTATTTAGTTTTTTTTACGACAGAGCAGCCCTCAGCAAAAAACAGCGTAGCTGCATTGCTAGTGAATTGGAAAGTCGAGGAGAAAGTTTCTACAATGACGCGCACGCTAATTTATATTTCTTTTTTATTTACTGAACATTAAAAAGGGATGACATGGCCTTTATTGACACGTGCGCTTATGAGAACCAGTGTATTTTGTTTCATGGTTATAGTCTTTGTTGTACAGTTTCGGATTGAATGACTTCGTAGTAGTATACCAAGCAAGAAAGTTTATAGAATTGTTTGAACCATAGCAGAAAATCGAAACGTCATTGCAAGCAGCTGAAAAAAGGAAACAAGACAGAGAAATGTAAAACCGAAAAAAAACATTGCTAATGTTTGGGCCTAAACTGTTAAAAGGACATAAATCCTTCCGGTATATCGTGCGACCCGATGAGATTGCAGTTGGCAACATTTACACAGGTTAGAGTTAATGTCGCCAAATCACCTCACACGCAAGAAAAAACAAGAAAATGAATGTGCTGGCAACATTTACATACGTTGAACTCATATCGCAAAACTGAGTCGTGCAGGAAAGCCAACAGGGATTTATGTTCCTTTAACTGCTACACGATAACTGCTATAAACCAGGCCGGGGAGCAAATCAGACGTAAAGCCTGGTGTATGGTTGATTGACTCGATATTCACGACAAAATGGAAATATGCTTATAATTATAATTACCTTTCCAATCCGTGCTGCTCCAGTAGTTAACCAAACGTAATGCCAACGCCACTAGCATCGAACGTAATGGCAACGTCTCCAACTACGCATAAGTGTGCATCGAAAATATTCTTTCCATATGTAAAAGGAAAGTTTTTTTTGGCAGCGGTGGCGGCGCAAATTAGCTCGCCGGTATTCACTGGCGATCTTTAATATTTTTTGTTGAAAAAATATTTATTATCTGTAATTAACAGTTCACTATAAAAATTTCGGTTATTATTAAAAACAAACTTAATTAATGACTGTTTGCTTATTTGTTGGCCGATTCCATTTTATATTGTGTAACGGTATTTTATACTGCAATTTTTAAAACAAATGAGCGAATTATTGGTGGCGTTTGAGTTTTGGCCAATTGCGGCGTCGTGGTGCACACCTCTGCCGCTCTACGCATTGGTCGTTGCTAAACGAAAGGACTGATCCACGTATGGACGGAGGGAGGGTTGAATGGTTAACACAGGCAAGCGATGCGACGAGCAGAGAAGCTTTGACCATCCGGCACCGCTACATTGCTTTTACCTAACCCGCTGGCAACACATACAAAATACTTATACACTCACAGCGACAGAACTCAGGAAACTTGGAAATTTGCGATGGCTTGTTTTTAAGACATTGTATTTATTTACTGATTTAAGAGAGGTGATTTAACAAATAGCCGTAGTTGCATTTGCGACCATGCAGATTTGCATTATATTTTCTCCTACGGCGGCGGCGGCGCCCCCTTCTGCCTTCTGCCGCGCCCCCTCGGCCACCCCGGCCGCCACGCCACTGCTATGCTCTCATTCACAGCGTATGCTCTACTGAAGAGCCCAAACAAGGGCGAAACAGTCCTGTCTAGAGATATGTGGGTGAGAGCACCTGGATTTCAAGTGATCAACTGCCATTATAGGCCTAAATTTTGGTGTCTAACATTCAGTAGAATGGAGTCCCAACGAAGTAGTAGTTTCTACTTTTTAACTCGCTGAAACCAGTCCAGTTTTGTGCTTCCATCAGCAAGGCGCCTATGCTCTCATCCAAGCGTATTCTGTACTGAAGAGCCCAAACAAAGGCGAAATAGTCCGTCTAGAGATATGTGGGTGAGTGCAGCTGGATTTCAAGTGATCAACTGCCATTATAGGCCTAAATTCTGGTGTCTAACATTCAGTAGAATGGAGTCCCAACGAAGTAGTAGTTTCTGCTTTTTAACTCGCTGAAACCAGTTCAGTTTTGTGCTTGTTAGATTACCATCAGCAAGATGCCTATGCTCTCATCCACAGCACTTTCTCTACTGACGAGCCCAAACATGGGCGAAACAGTCTGCCCACTTTTGCCTTCAGAAGGGTCCTTGCACGGGTCGTTACTACATCGTTGAGCAAGCGAAGTATGTTTCTGACGAAATAAAAATGTAGATGGACTCGTCCCTGGTCCGTCCGAAACTTTTAAAGTTCCTACATCACAATTCGAAGAGGATGAAAGGATTCTTCAAGCATCATCGGATATATGAGGATTATCCACGTATCCAGATGGGTGTGTATCATCCGGATATCCGAGTATTGTCAATAACTCTTATATGTCTTTTCATCAGATGCGAGCAACGAGCAGACTTCGAGTACAAGTTACATACACGACTCGAGTACAAGTTACATACACGACTCGAGTACAAGTTACATACACGACTC
>JAHWFP010028218.1:20691-41365 GCA_023313725.1 Lithobius niger
AGTACAAGTTACATACACGACTCGAGTACAAGTTACATACACGACTCTAGTACAAGTTACATACACGACTCGAGTACAAGTTACATACACGACTCGAATTTTTTGAGTATCCCAGATCCCAATGCCTAAACAATTTTAAGACTGTACCGATCAGCAGTTTTCTTCCAATCCGATATTTATCCGATCAGTGGCGGAACATCAACCTTGCTGATCACTTGTCGATTGATCATGGTGTAGCGGGCAGAACCAGTAAAAAGAATGGAACCATTTCAGTGTTTGTGCAATTCAATCAGAAAGACGCCATTGTGCACATGCACATGAGGGCTTTGCTCAAGTAACACTTATCGTTTCCGCGATCCAGGAGGAAAGTATGGTGTCCTTAAGTGACTGAAATTTTTTTTTCTCCACGTTTGATACTGAGCAATTGCAATTAGTAGGTAAATGAAATTATTGAACTAATTCTTAATGTTGCTTATTACAACTACCATGTAGAAAATGATATGGGATAGTATCTGTATGATAAGTTTGAGGGTGTTTCCCTCAGTTAAGATTGGATTGGTTACTGGTAAAACATAATCGTTTTGCCGATTGATCCGATCACGCGCTGATCAGCAATGATCGTATCGGTAGGATTGGATCGGTACAGCCCTACTAAGCAGGCACCAATCTACAAGGACAAAGCTCGTGAATCATGGCCACTAGTCCAAAAACGTCATTTTAGACGATGGACGTGGAGGCACAGTCAGTAACACTCTCTTACCTATTGAACGCTAAAAAATATTGTAGGTAGAATTAATATTTGGGTGTGGACTGAGTACAATAAGACCCTCACTGGAATAGTAGAATCTTGTTAACCTCTGTACCTACTCCTTTGCATCTGGTGTTGAGGATATTTTTTAAGAATAGAGGTTGTGTTAGATTCGAGTATTTACAGCGTGTAAAAGAAGAATTTCCTTAAAGCAACTTCACTAAGTAATAGGGTGGGGGGCTCTTTTTTTGGTGCACATGGCCAGTTTTTTTTCCAACATTTTGTACTTTTATCACTGAGCTTCATGCAGACATTTTGTTTTAAAGAGTTCTAATGAAACACCCGGTGAAGCAAAACATTTCAGAAGCGAATGGTTTCAATTCAGAAGTCGGATGACAATTTACCTCCTTACATTTACAGGTGTTTTTTTTTTTTTTATATCTTGTGAACTTTACCCTAGCACAGTAGGTTAGCATAAGTTAATGCCCCTTGGGTGTTTACACCATTTTATGGCTAATAGAGGGGGAGGGTGCTGATGCAGTTATATATATAAAAAGAAAAAAGAAAATCGAGAAAGTAGCCCGTAGTCCCCTCTAGAAGTTAAAAGTTATTTCCTTGACTACGAAGACGTAACATCTAATTCGGTGAAAGTAACGTTAGTGCAAGGTTGACTTTGCTTATAAAGAAAAAGGAGTAGGGACATTAACACAGGCCTAGATCAAATTATGAAACTAATAAAATGTGACAAGGTTGTTACGACTGACTAGGGATGTTACGTGATTTAGCCTATGTTGGTAAGAATTTTTAAGTGCCTTACAAGTTCATATTTATATGCACTAGGCTATACATTAAAAATTAATTTTAAGACATTTGCTTAAAAATGTTATTGACTGTTAAAAATGGCCATTCTCAATATGTTATATTACAAGTTAAAAGGACATTCCTCCCAGCGCCATTTTCTCGATCCACAACATCAAGTGCGGCACAAAGGTCTATTAACTTACCGTTAGTCAGTCCCTTGGTAAAAATCCGATTTAAAATGTGGCGTCTAGGAGATTTTCTGTGGAATATTGGGGAACTATATTTACTGTATCCTGCACGTATATGATCCTTTGCGCGCCTACAATAATCTTGAAGTTTCATCTGTGTGTGCGCATGTACTAATTTAATTGTTTGCTAATAATTACTATGAGATCAAATATCTAAGAGACTAATGCAGTAAAAATTAAAGTTAATTATAACCAATCACCGAAGAAAAATTATAATATACTAGCATAAATAATTAAAAATTGTGATGTTAAAATACAAAAATCATTCTGTTTTGTGACAACACAATTTTTAACTTTGTGCTCTTTCTTATACTATTCCCAAAGCCAACCGAGACAGCAGCTGCATTCCTTGCTGCGAGAAACGCAGCTACCACCCTAGCCGACCTTGGCGATGGTAACATGTGCGGCTGGCCATCTGTGCGTAGCTGTTATAAGGCGGGCCAGATGAACCTTTAATGGTTATTTGTGATGTAGTAGTATTTTCCATGTCGTGTTTATTCCCAGAATACTTCCACAATTAAATTTTTGCATTATTGTCTGCAAAGACAAAGTTACTGAGTTTTAAGTCTTTGCTTCCTGCCAACCAACATATGGTCAGCAATAATCCAATCATGTGTCGCGCAAGCGCGATACGGCCATCATCTTTACTGTTGGGATACTATAATAGGCCGACATCTTCAGTGTCAATCATCTTCCCGTCGGATTTGTTTCTGCTGTTTTTGCCCAATCTTGCAAATGTTGAAGGTATCTGGTTGTACTGTATAGTCTGGTTCTACTAATGCAATAGTACAAATTTTTAAGTGTTCAAATTCACAATTATATGTACTGTGTATTAAAAAATTAATTTAAAAAAATGGCTTAAAATTGTCGTTGATTGTTGAAATTTACCTGCAGCAGTTTGTATTACTTGTTAATGCAGATTTTTAATAGTATTTTCCATTTATTGTTTTTCCTTTAGCGATAGCAGTATCGAAGATGCTCCTGACAATGCTGACGTACAAATTATCGAAAACAAAGACTCCAGTGCAGATGGCACACAGGGTGTCCAAGATCAAACCGCAGATACAGATGATGATATACAAAATGTCGCTGTAGATCCGAAGCCAAAAGGAGCTACCCGTGGCAAGAAAAAAGCCAACGCGAAAATTAATGGGGAATTTGCGTTGGAAGATTTACCTCCAATTGATGAGCTGCACATTAGCATTCCCAGGAGCGATACAGTGGAAATCGGCTTGGTTCACGCCATCGTGGATAGGCTTGGTTAGTAGCAACAAAACCACTCATCGGGAGAAGAATCATTTTTCCAAAAAATAAAATAAAAAATTACGCTAACTTCAAGGGTCATATTTCCAAACTTTTAGCCAGGTACAAATTTGTGTAGGTTCTGGAGTGCTACTAAAGTCTGGAGTGTCTAAATGTAAACAAAACAATTTAATCCCATTCAATCCAGTGGTGGGAAAACCTTACTTGTGCATGAGAGCTGCAGAAAATCTGTAAAAAAAAAATTAATATTACTATTTCCAAGTAAATCCTACTTTCACTTTATGAGAAAAAGAGAGAGAGAACAAAAAGAGAACAAAATGACAAAGAGGCAATACACTGAAAAGACCAACGACCAGTGGGGGATTTAAGCATAATAAGGTAACTATGACAGGCAAACCATCATTAAAGTAAGTAAAAATATATACAACAACTGCCAAAAAATATTATATTGTCGGTTTGTGATGTATGGGGCCATTCAAAAACCTTGTGGCCGTTTTCTAAGCCATTTTTAACCCTCCCCCCCCCCCTCCTCCCTGTGTGGTCATCTGTGGCCAGATTTTGTACCCCCCCCCCAAAAAAAAAAAATCACGTGGCTTATAGCCACCCCGCCCCCTCCTTAAAAAAAATAATGCCTAATGTGTTTTTGACGCATGCGGTTATTGTGCCGTACCAAATTTGGTGAATTGATAATGTTCGACATGAGAAACCCAATGCTAAGTACCTCCATAGCCACTCCACTTTCGCTTTTAATAAACACAGCTGTTTTCATTCATCGTGTGAAATATTTTCGCCAAATTTTATGGCGGTCTGCAACGACCGGTAGACTAAACTACATCGTAGATTTGTAACTGTGAGACAGAAAGTAGAAAATTGTAACCTAAACTAAAATCGGGGTCAAGCGTGGACCAACGCGAACAGGTAGGTGGCCGAATCACTACCACGCGATGCTTCACCCCTGCACCAAAGAGAAATAGTGCGCATGGAAAAACGTTATTACATTAGTTATTAATAGCTAATAGCCCAAAACAAACTTTCATATGAATAATGTGGATTACCAAGCCTGATTACAGCGACACAAATTACTCATACACTGCAGTTTATTAAAAGCCAAAATATTGCGTTTTTCTCCGCCAATCGACCAAAATCAAGATGGCTGCTTCCTCTCCGGTCACGTTTTTCAAGCGCCAGGCTGCAGGAAAGGTTTTGACAAGCTCTCAGAAGCAGACGGTTTTGAATGTGTACAGCAAACTTCGGCAAAAGGATCCACTTAAAAGCGTGAAGACCATTGTAGCTGAAACAGCAGAATTAACTGGAATTTCGAAGACTTCCATCTTCAGTATAAAGGCCGAGTTCCGTTCAAGTGCGGGCCGCTTGACAACTCCCGGGAAAAGGCGACCTGGCTCCGTCGGTAAACGATCGCGGCTGAAAATGTACGACGACTTCACGCAGTCAGCAATGTGGAAATCAGACGGCTTGTCTGATATTATTGTTGAGAAACTTCAATTTACCGTTAATGGATCAAGTGACGAAGATTCAAGTATGGAAGAGGAAAGTGACTCTGCTTTGAGTGGAATTGAAGATATTGCTGAATAAACACATTCATTACCGTCTGCTGAAAAAACGGCCCTTTTCAGGGCCACCAAATTCAGGAAAGAGACCAAGTTCCTTGTTTTTTTTTTTCTTCAATAAACTAATAAAATATTAAAAACCAAAACCCAACATCCCCTCCCTACTTCCCCTCCTTCATTATTAACCACCTGTTATAACAAAAAATAGCCTAATCTGATTCCAAAATGATTGTAAATTGTTGCCTCCAGATTCACTAAAGAGACCACTTTCCTTTTTTTTTTATTAAGGTCTTAATAAACTAATAGTTTTTTTTTGGTTTCGTCCTCTTTTTTTTTCATTTCATTCCCTTTTATTTTGCTTACGTTCTTATTTGTATAGCGCAGATTATAACAATGAACGAAAGCAAAATAAAAGAGAAAGAAACCAAACAAAAAAAAAAGGACGAAACCAACGTAAAAAATACGTAAAATGTTAAAACCAAAGCCCTCCCCCTCCGTTGCTCATCCCGGTTATGAATAGCCTGTAAAAAAAAATTAATCCGAATTTAAAACGATTGTAAGTTCTTGCTACCAGAATCACTCAAAAGTCCAATTTCCTTGCTTTTAAGGTTTTAATAAACTAATTAAACACTTAAAAATCAAAGTGCAACCGTTCCCCCTACCCCCTCCCCCACCTGGCCATTTTCCCCTTCCCTATTTATTATCACCAATGATAAAAAACAACATTATTCGAGTCTAAAAATATTGCAAGTTGCTTTCCCTTTCATTTGGCCGCTAGCCTAAGCTAAGCCAAGAAGACGTAAACAAAGCGGAGGAATATCTGAATTCGTAAGTAGTCCGTGATTAGTCCTTGAGCTCTGTTCGCGTTGGTCCACGGTTGACCCCGACTATTACGTAGGCCCTCAATGCATTGAATTGTCTCAGTGAGGCACTAGACGTTAGCCATACACTATTTAAATGGAATTTAGTACGAGTTAAGGAAACGCTGTCTTAAGGGTTACGTCCCGTTTCGCCACCTCTCGTTTCGCCAAAAAGAAAGCAGATTAACAGCTTTTGCCTCAGGAGCCAGTCCCGTTTCGCCAAATGTCGTTCACGAAATTTTAGGCACACGAAACATTTAAAACATTTATACACGAACATTTATAACATGATAATGGTCAGACATTTATAGACAAACACCCCTTTTGCTGAATACCATTTTGCAAAATAATTTGTTTCAAATTACGTGCCTCGCTCGCGCTACCGCGCTCACTACGGCTAAAAACATAACATCGGAAACCACAGCTAATCTAAAATTACTAACAATTAGGCATGCCTCTTTAACTTTTGCAATGTTACATTTTTGAATAATGTTTTGATTCTGAGAAACGGGATTCTGCAAAACAGCAATTCCCATGTGGAAAAGGTTAATCATCACGTATATAACTTACTATTCTTAAAAGAGAACCTTGGCACTGACGTGACACCCAAGCATTCTTAACAATTATATTTAAAGTGCACGTTTTTCTGTCTGTATTGCCAGTTTTCAAAACGCTGATAAATAAACTGGGCCTATTCTACCACTGCTTGTTTCTGTTAAATGTTTGCCTTTTAAAGCCACATTATATAAAATTAAGATATTAAATCGTGTACGTAAATTTTGTCAAATTCGTTTTGGCGAAACGGGATTTGGCAAAACGGGACTGGCTCCTTAGGGCAAAACTGTTAATCTGATTTTGTTTTAGCGAAACGTGAGTTCACCGTCTTGCGTTGTTGAAGATGTCTATGACAAGCCGCAGTATCTTTCACTACTATGTGGGAAATCAATTCGGTTGACTGGGGCTCAGACATTATGGTCGAAGTAGGAACAACATAAGAACCATGTAAGACTGAGAGAGACGGTGTGAGTTGCGCGGAGACACTTAGACGGTGAATGTACCAATCCATTGGAGATAATGGCTTTCCCGTTAATGCAGTAGCCATGTGGTTTATTTGAAAACCCCCCTTCCCGCCATTGTGGCTACTTGTGGCCGAAATCCAAACCCCCCCCGGGGCCGACCACGTGGTTTTTGAATGGCCACTATTAAGCATATGAAGAAAAATGTGAACATAGGGTATTTGACCCTTGGAATGCTCGGAGAAAAAACCGCTTAAAACGGTGTATTGTTAGAGATAAAATGACACTCCTTACCAAACACTTTCTACGCTGCAATGCTTGGATAAGTTCATTGTGGCACTTTATATTCTAATAGTTTCTTTGTACTGTGCGGTGTGTTCATTGTTGCAAGACTAATTTTAATATTTCTCCTTAGTTATTGTCCAGTCATTTCCCAATACGCCAGCTCTTGATTTGGATTCAGTGCTGCTGCTAGATGACGGAACTGCTCTTGGAAAGGTATGTTCGGAAATATTTTATGTGCCTCTATGCCTGTGAGACAGCGTAGCAATTAAGAATTCTGTTCGACTGGCAGATCACGTTATTATGACATATGCGTTAACGCGACAAATGATTTCCGTGATCGCAATTTTTACATATCCTTGAGAAAAGGACACTGCTAGAAAGTTATCAGAGTAGTTAGTGAACACCGAGAAAATCGGCAATCACTGTTCACAATGGTGAAAAGAAGACCTCAGTAACGCACCGAAAACACCTAACCACAACGAAGAACACACAATCCGAAAGTTCCTTTAAAATTGTTGGTGACTGTTGGTCACTATCTACAGAAAAAATAAGCTCACAACGCGAGAGTCACTCACTACTTCATCAGGGTGACCACTCATCCTATATTTCCTATGTTTTCCTATATTTTTAGTAATCCTATATTTATCTATAATTCAACAAAGTATCCTATACATCCTATATTTCCAGACATTTTCCTATATTTTTTTATTTCATCTGGATGCTTGCCTTTTTTTTTTTACAACGAGCCCAGTTACCTTGTCAATCAGTTGAATGATAAGAATTTAATTGTTGGTGAAAAGTTGAAAACACCAGTATAACTTTAAAACTGAAAATGCTGAAACACTAAGAAAAAAATTGGCTGCTTGAACTACGCAAGTTTCATACAACTATAATTTGTTATCTTCTGGATCACTTACCTCTGATATTTGCCTGAACCTTCTGCTGAGGAAGGACTGCATGCTTCTGGAGAGGACATTTTACGAATTGTGAGGAAATTAACTGGGCATATCATGACTGATGATGTGACGCAGTGTGTTGATGAGTGGAAACTATAACGGACTAGTCAGCTTCCAAAGTATGAAGCTGGAAAAGGATTGACATCTTTTCGGCAAATATATTGACGGAAAAGAAGTGTGATGGAAGTGAGAAATACGCTTCATTCAAAACTTGTGAAAGCAGTGCTTGTGCTTCCCCACGGAAATTCAGACGAAGAGCGTTGCTTTTCGGAAAATGTGTCTGTAGTTACGTATCTGAAAATTCGGCTTGATGAGAAAACTATTGGTGCTGTAAGAGTTGCCAAAGAATGTTTTGAAGCAGTACAACCATGAACCGCAACACGTGCCTGTAAACAAGGAGATTCTTACTGGAACTCGATGTGCGCATCCGATCTACACTCCCAGATTGCAAGAAGGGAAGGAGCAACTAGAGGCGTTGAAAAAACAAAAGACTGATGCTGCAAAAGAAGCAGAAAATTTGGAAATAGTTAAACATCAGCAAGAAAACTTAGTTTTAAAAAAGCAGCAGAAAGAATTTAGTGTGCAAGAAAAAGAAGTGGAGAAGGAAGTGGATGCATCCCAACACCTATAGCAGGAAGCAACAGAAGCGCTTGCTCTTGGTATAAAACATAAAGATATGGAGGCAATTTCAGTAGCCAGGCTAATGATCACTGCAACACTAAAAGAAGGTGCTAACGCAAGAGTGAAGCTTGTAGCTATAACGGAGCAATAAAAGAAGTTTGGAAGTACAAATCGGAAATAATCGACAGTGTGACAGACTCGGAAAAGTGATGAAAAGTGATTCCAAAGTGATAAAAACAACAGCCCTCACCAATGGTGTATGTAACACCCATAAAACACACAAAATTCCAGTTGCCTATACGTGGCCTAATGAATTGAAAAAACTACCTAGTTAACTTGACCAGCATAAAAAAGTGTAAATACAAATTCCTGTATTTTTCATGTAAGCGTTCACTTAAATTTCTGTATTTGTCCCGTATTTATGGACAAAATTCCAGACCTGAATGTGAATGGTCACCTTCTTCATTTTGAAAGTCACACACGCGAGGAGGGTACCACTGATCTGTATAGTTTTGTGGCGTTCAAACTGGAGCTCCACTTCTCACTGAGCCTTGTTGCAAGCTAGGGTTTTAAGAGATGGTTGATCATGCTGTACACGGCCAAGTCCATGAGAGGGTCACCCTATTTTTGAAACAGACGTATAGCTAATGATTGTGCACGAAGATAGAGATCATGCAGAATGGAAGTCTTGTCCCAAGCGATGGAATGGTCAGCTTCTTTGTGGTGGGCAGCTGTACCGTTTTTCAAAACTCCACTCGGGGTGTCCCCCATATGCTCTTTCACCTGGCCTGCAGCTCTCTCCTGGTTTCTCCAATGTATTTGGTGTCGCAAGATGTGCACGGAATACAATAAACACGAGAGGCATGGTTCACAGCTAACCACATCGGTGATTCTGCAGATATTTAATGTATCATATCGGATCCGAATCCATATTGTTAGCAATTCATTAACAGCTATTATAGTACACTTTAATATCGCTTCTTAACATTGAATACTTTTGTTTCTTGCTTGCTGAACGCCACAAATTTAGAAATTAATTACAGTAGGAGGTCTTATCCTTATCGAGACGAGTTTTGCTAAATCTAGTTATAATTTCTCTTACAATAATGAAATTCTTGAGGCTTCTGATCCAACCTTGCTTTTGAAAAAACTGGTAACTGGTGGTAATAGTAGTGAGAATCTGATATTTCAAGACAACGAAAACCACTGACACCACAAAACAGTAGAAAAATAAATCTGCACTAGCAAACACATCGTCGATGTACCCTTTAAAGAAGAGAATGACGTCATCCTTGATTTGCTGAACAAGTGGAATGATGCAATCAAATTCACTAGAGAAAATGAACTGAACGGCGTTCTTCCGGTTTTAGATGTAAGGTTCACTAACTTGAAAAGAAAATTTTAAGGCCGCACCGATGCTGTACTGGTATCGGCAACTTTCATAGAAATCATGATAACTCTGAGGAACCGTTCAAGATAACAACATGCGGTTCAGCATTTTGCTAATGGAATCACTGAGTATCTGCCTAGCTACGTTTTAATTGTTGGTTACTATTTAAAGTTTTATTTTTTTATTTTAGTAATTATTGAACGTTTGCAGAAAACTACACCGTTGATGGAAAATTAAAATTAGGCATACAGTTTTGGATATAGGTACCGGTATCTGATATGGTGGGTTAGCTACATAAACATTACGTATGTATAATTACCATATTGTAACGATGCAGAGGATGATAATAACGCTTTCCTCGACACTCGCTTCTCTATGGGTTGACTTGTAGCGGTCTGGTTTGTAGCTGCCAGAGTCGGACACGCATTACGGCAAACAGTCCCGCGAGTGGTATTACTGCAGTAGGCCGATCCTATCTGGTAGCCTAGCTAAGCTAACGAAATCCAGACACGTCTTGTCTGGGCATATCGCAGGACATGCACGTCTTCACATGGCGACGACTTCTTAAGTGCGGCAACAGTGACACGTACGGCTTTGTTGGCACGCGTCTATACGCACTCTCCATTCTTACAAGCCTGAGCACGAACTCAAAAAGGGTTCGCGCCTTTTTTCCCAACACAACTCCCACTCGTGTTCAGGCTTCAAAACACAAGTGGGCACTCACACCACTTAATGGATTGTTCGTCTCTTCTTAGAGACAGACTTCACTTGGAGTCTTGACGACCTCTGTATCCCACATGTTCTCGTCATCAGTCCCCAACTGCTCAACTTATTGGCATAGCTGCTCGTCCTGTCGAGCAATCTCAACCATGTCTTCTGGTGATGCTTTTACCCACCGTCTCATGTATTCTACATGGTCAACATGGGTACCAGCTTCCCCCTTGGTATCCTTGATCCTATCAATCCTCAAGAGGTTGTAACGGATTGCAAAGTCTTCTGCCAATTCTGTCGACGTTTCGCACCGCTGCACAATCTCGCTGGCAACTTCCGTCTTTGCTCCCGGCCGCAACTCTTTAGCTGTTACTTTGTGCTCGTTGCACACAGATGCACAATCCTGCATTGCTGTAGGAACATAAATAGACATAAATTGCTGGAAATAATAATAAGGAAAATTGGAAATTAGCCAATAGCGAAATCATACACATCGTATGATTTTCGCTATTGGCTAATTTCCAATTTTCCTTAATATTGCTGTAGGAACGACATGTTCTGTCTTCTATCCCATGCTGCTCAACCACAACCCCCACTATTGTTCCTTGGGCTTGACCTTCTGAATCAGCCACAACTGTTCCATGCATCTCTCCATTATAGTCAGACACGAATGCCTCATTGATGCCTACATCAATGTTATCAAAAGCCACTTGTATAACTCTCCTCAGAAGCTTGGAGTCCCCCATCTACTCGTGCCAATTTCACAACAAAGTCAATTGCAGCTGGGTTTCTTCCTTTCCGTTGCATAATCACATCATGTGCTTCAAAAGGCTTGGAGGCAGAATCGGTCCCTTCAATTGACTTCATCCGATCTTCCCCACTATTGGCACGGGTGTAGATCGTCAAATGTGATTACCGTCCACCCTCGCAAATGCTTGTGGATTTACACGCCTTGATGTTCTCCTTCTTCTCTTGAGTTTTACTGACTTCTCGCCATCTGACGCCCTTCTTCTCTGTCTTTGTTTGAAGGATTATACCGCATTGTTGTCACGTGTATCTCCTTGTCAGAAGACACATCTTCCAAAGACGTGGTATTGCTATGGTTAATAGCCTTTTGTTCCTGGCACTGCCTAGTATAATGGCTCTCTCTTCTGCAGATAAAACACCCTGTTTTACTACTGGCTTCCTTCTGATGCTTGACCAAAGACCTTTTCTTCGTCCCAATAACGAACGGTTTGTAACTTGCTGTACCATCTTTCTCTTTGCATCTCCTACGTCGCTGTTTGTGATTTAGCAGAACCGTTTCTACTTCACCAGATGTTTAGACCTCTTTTTCAAAAAGATTTGTGCCAGAAAGAGCTTCGTCATAGTTGCTTGGCAACCAACACAGCATACGAACTCCTCAGTCCTTCCTGTGCGTCCTTCGGATTCGGCCATTCTTGCTAGTTCTTTTATTTTTCCTACATAGTCACACGTCTTCTCTCTTCCTCAGGCAGCAGTGCCATAGGTCCTTAAAGGCGAGCAACTTTCTCAACTTTGCCCTCTCGGCAATTTTTTTCCGCAACGTATCCCAGACTTTTCTTGAGTCATGAACGTCGGCAAATTCACCCTGCAAATGTTGCGATATCGTTAATAACAACGTTAACATGCATTTTCTTGATTCAGCCATATATCTGTAGGGAAGTGGGGAGCAGAGCGTGCTATGGGGATCCCGGTGCCTCTAGGTTGGCCTGGGTTGGCCCTCCCACGCCCCGGTCTTCTCCGTTCCTACGGCGTGTCGAGTGTGAGGCCGTATAGCGCGGATTGCTTGTCACGACGCCTTCCCAGGATGCGACTTTACGCAGGGGTCTCCCTGCGTGTGGTGAAGTGCGAATGCCAAGAAGAAGGAACATAAATAAGCCTTGGAGTAGTTTATTTTCAGTGGAGGCTGTTGACGTGTATGGGGATGAGGGACTAGCGCTACTCCCGAGTCTCCATCTAGGGCTGTCTTGCTTTCCTTAGTCCACGAAGGAAGCTTCGGTAGGAAATACGGTAAAACAGGTGCAATGCTCCTTTAAAGATGCAGGATCAATAGCTGGCATACCTTGAGAGGGAACACGAAGTGAATAGCAAGCTTCCGTCCATCAAGGGTGTAAACAAGGCTTAGTCAAAGCTGATAAAACATGGCGACTGCAGCGGCCATTTTGCTTCCGTATCCCAGCCAACACGTCTTGTCAGTCGGAAGTTTTGGAAGCAAAAAAAAAAGGTTTTATAAAATATTCAGTTAATCATTACATCAATAGATGGAGGCTGTGGAGAGGGGATTGTTGGGGTAGGCTATACAGCGTCAAGAATACAAGAAAGGGGTTACAGTCTTTGTAAATGTACAATACTGTAAGTTGAATATTGGCAAGATTGTTACAAATTAAGGCAGTAACAAAGCAGTCGAGCAGCCGCTCGGTAACAGACGAGCTATTAACGGCTAACAAAGGGTTTTTACAGACTTTCAATTGTTACTTCACCGGTGAATACTAGAGTGTTTCATATAAAGTAAACGTGTGCGGTATTTTTCGTGCAACAAAAAATGGATAGACGCAAAGGAGGGAGGGAATAAAGATTAAGAAAAACGGTGATGAAAGAGGGTTCGGAGGGAATTCCCTTCCTCAATATTTATGTAGTAGTGGCTCATTATCATCTGGTTTGATAGCTGAACCCTCTGCGTACTGCTATAAATTCTTTTGCTTCAAAACCAAGGACAATGAAGTTGACCACGTGTGGTAATTATTACCATTCAATCTCTCCACGCCAAATGCGCAATTATTTCCTGCTTCGTTTGCAGCCATCATTGCCTGATCCAGGTTTTCGCTCTTGCACTGATTATTTGAGCCCACTTTTGAAGTGCCGATCTTTTCCAAAAAGATTTCAGTTTCATAAACAAGAAAAACGTATATTCCCTTTCCTTTCTGCTACACCAGAAATGATGGTTTATGCCTCGAATCAGTTGCTCAATAATACTCGATTGCAATCCTAACCTGCATTTGTTTTGTGCCGCTCCATGACTCACAAGCCTACAACGCTTGACCTTGACCTCCCGGGAAACACGTGGCTACGGCTAGCGTCTGACGCTGATTGTGAAGTGAAGCATTCTTCTTGAAGACAAATTCTCTGGAGTCCCCAAACTTCCTCGGCAATTGTTCGCTTGACCTTAAATTGCATTCGCCGGTAATTCTTCTTAGGCACACAATTTCGTTTATCCTAATTTCATCGCCGTTTTCCGGTTCCGGCACCAAAACAAACAAGATGGCTTTTCCCGGAATTTTTGGCCGTTCTATTCTGCACTTTGTAATTCTCTCCTCCCGCTCAAGTCCGTCGAGAATCCTGCATTAATCACCTGCGTTTCTGGGCCCATAACCTTTTGATATGGTGGGTTAGCTTCATAAACATTACTTATGTATAATTACCATATCGTAACGATGCAGAGGATGATGATAACGCTTTTCTTCGACACTAGCTTCTCTACGGGTTGACTTGTAGCGGTCTGGTTTGTTGCTGCCGTAGTTGCTGCACCCACGACACTCGTTCTGCTGCTCCGTACGGTGCTTTCATTTCAAAGCTAACTACCAAATACCGAAGACACATTGGCTCAGTCCTCGTCGTTTCCCGGGACTGATCCACCCTTCCATGGGCTCATGGATTGACTTAACCTTCGCCAGAATCTTTTTCCTTCGACACCACCAAAGAAGACATCGTGGCTCCCTTCCTGTTGAGTCCCGGGTCTGATCCACAACTGCCTTCGCATCGACGGCTCCGACACGTGCCACTGACAGGCATGCACGTATCTCTTGGCGTGGCCCCACATCCGTCATTCCGACTACGCTACATGTTCGAATAAACAAAACCGCAAGGGCTGGTGGCTGACAACTCAAAAACCTTCGTCCCGACAGCACTGTTCCTGCCAAAGAAGGCATTGTGCCCCTCTCCCTCCTGTGGACCTTGGGGTCGATCCACAATCACCCCTGAACCGCCGGCGCCAACCCCTCGCCTGCCTGCCCGTACGCCATGACTCCACTGCCTTCGTTCCGACTGTACCGTCGAAGGCCCTGCACCATGCTGCCCAAAGCCTTCGTTTCGACCGCAAGCCCGTCTCGTTAAAGACAACTCACACCGCATATCGGGGATGTGTAATCCAGACGTCTCCGTCTCGACCACACACCGGTCACGTCGATGAAGACACAATGGCCCCTTTCCCGTTGTTTTCCGAGACTGATCCACGACCCGCGCGTCATGAGATTGAAGAGGCAAACTGGTCAAACGATCCACAACCTGCACTGAAGGCTGAATCACCAACATGTTGCTAAATGCTTTCGTCTCGACCACTCAACCACACCACCGGTGAAGACGTCGTTACTGCTTCCCCGTTAATATTCAGGCTTGATCCACCGAACCAGCCGACCAATTTTCAAGAAACTTCGGCCACCTTAACTCACAAACTCCACTTGGTTCAACTCTGCCTTCGTTCCGACTCAAGGACGACCCGAATGCTTACCGCGGTCGTACCACCGCCCAACGGACTGCGTCTTCCTCCCGTAAATGGCCGAAACCCACAAGCGATGGGATTTTCTCGGTATTCCCGGACACCGAAACCCGTTCCGACATCATGTCAAGGTCGTCATTTTCCCTTCGTTCCGACGGAGCGACATGATACCCTCCCACCTGGACCCCGAATCTACCTCCCAAACGAAGGAAACTCAATCCCCTTGAAGACCACACCTGCCTCACCTCCGGGATCTTCTTTGATGCCAGACGTTCTGAAAGCTGAGTAACTGGCCAAACCCAACACATAGCCCGAACCGAACCCGGTGACTCCCCAACACGCCGCTTACCTCCCCAGCGCCTGAACTCGAAACGAAAGCACTGTCTGCTGATTGGTCGCTCGCAACCAAGCTCCTCCCCTTCAATTTCCGATGGATTAAGACCAAGTCGAAGAAAGAAAACTCTCCCTCCCCCCTTTTTTTTCTCGCCATCCAAATTTTTCCCTCACAGAGGAAAATCAAGGAACATATACTCTTGGTTTTAGTTACAATTCTGAATCTAGAACTGACCCTGACATCAAATCAATGCCACTTCTCACGACGACGACAGTGCTACCACCGCCATCTACCGCCGGTTACCGCTACTTTTCTTCCCACCTACGTAGTGTTCCTTCACTCCAGCCTCTGACACGCTACCACGATGGTGAAAACCAAAAACGTTCAAACTCCAGCCTCTGAAGAAATTGACCACTACTTCGGACGAGTACCCCTCATTGAAGATGGAGGATCATACCCGTGCCCTGGATTAGCAAACCCCCAAAGACTAGACCTGCACGAAAGGGATGCCATTATCATAGAAAGTGCGATTATTATGACTCACCTTGCCCTATCTATGTAACAATTCCACACACAGAATGGAGGAAGTATCGTCAGCCTACAACTTGCTTCGGCAATAAGGAAAAGGCAGAATTTCCAACACTAGGCTATCCTGAAAGACATAAAAAAGAAGTCCTCCATGGAAACGAAAAATTCAAACAAAAGGAAGAAGACCGCAACAGTTTCTAAACCATCACCTACACCAAGAAAACTCCATCGCGCTCACCAATACCGTTTTCCACACCACAGTCAGCTATGGAATCAACCACCACCACTCCATCATCTTTGCCGCAAAAACCTACTTTGACTACCCAACAATCTCAGAACGTTGTCACCCATTATCAAGAAAACCCCGAGTTCGACCATGAAAACGTCGTAGTCACCCTTGATGATGAAGAAAGCCCCTCTTCTACTCTCCAAAAGGAACTACCGCCCATCCAAACTTCTCAGATCCACTCTATGCCAATCCTGAGATCGCAGCAACCCCACGCTCCCCAATCAGGGAGAGAACGAGTTTTCATTCTCACAAAATGAAGAAACTCCAAATTCGGATCACCAGCTTTCATTCTCTGAACACTCTGTTATAACAGACAACTCTCCATCAATTTTCGGCTCTCAAAATATGGAACTTGATCCCGCACCCCAAATGGAATCATCAACAAACCCTCCAGCCAGAGACCCGGCGCTTTCGACCCCACTTTGCCATTCACCACTGCGAAAAACCCTCATAATCTAGGTGCCACAATAGGTGGTGTGGGAATTTTACGTCAACGAAATTTGACTCCTGATATCGATTCTAGGGGTTGCCAGCATGCATTTTTTATTGGTCACATGATATGAATCACGTCAGTTTGGCGGCCATCTTGAAATATCTGCCATTAGAGAAAAATGCATTTTCCTTATTATCTTCAATACCAAATAACTTGGAGCATCAATTTTTTCACTAGACATTGATTTCCATGGTCTACACACACGATAGGAACCCTCAAAAGACCAAATTAAATTTCAAAATGGCCGACATCCGGCATTAAGCAAACATTTAATTTAATTTATTTCTACGCTACTAATGGAATTATGGCGTTATTAATTTTTTCCAGACGTATGTTTTAAGGTTCCTTCAATGCAAAAAAAAATTGTTTCATGCTTGTGAAGGCTTTAAATATTTACCATTTTATTACATGAAACAATGCTTCGGTGTAGTGCCATGAATAGTTAAGTACAATGCTAGGATTTTGCTTCCAATTATAGTCAGGGAGCAGTTATAGGTAATTTAGGGCTACTGTGCACAATTTGCCAACTGTTATTTTTCACTTGGGAGTTGTTGTTTACATCCCAAGGAATAGTTTGCCACATGTTGCCACCTTGGCAATACGCATTTAATGTATTAGGCATTAAAGATGGCGGCCAAAACGGCACCTAATTTTGTTATTTGGCCGATTATGCAAGAACCGTTAGTGATACACAAAAACGGTTGAGACATAAGTTGTTTGCAATAATGTATTCTACGATGTCATTCCCATACTTTTTATTCATATCTCACGGTTTTCGAGAAAAATGGTTTTTAGGCCATTTTCAGCCATTTTCAGCTAATTTAATGTTAACAGACGTCTCAATTTGTCAACTTACAACTTTGACCTGCAGCTGCTTGATTTCTAATTCAGGTGGATGGATCCAATTAGATTCATTCGTAAGGTGGGATTGTCTTCTTTGCAACAAAGTTCGTTGACAGGGTTTACGACTGTTAAAAACTGAACTATGCTCGTTTTACTAGGGGCTGATATCACACAGTTGAATTTTTCATTTATTTTCAACTTTAAACTTCTACTGTGACTTGTCTAATTTAGGTGGACGACTCCAATTAAATTCATTCGAAAGGTGGGACTGTCTTCTGTGAAACAAGGGTAGTTGAAAAGGTCTACGACTGTTATGAACCGAGCTACGCGCATTTTACTAGGGACTGATATCACAGCCACCGTTGGATTTTTCGCTCATTTTCAAATTTCCACTTCTATTGTGACGTGTCTAATTTAGGTAGAAGACTCCAGTTAGATTCATGCGAAAGGTGGTACTGTAATCTTCACAACAAGAGTAGTTTAAAGGATCTACTACTGTTGGGAACCTAGCTACGCCCGTTTTACAAGGGGCTAAAAAAAAATTTTCCAATTTTCCTTACAAGGGGCTGGTACAACAGTCACCATTGGATTTTTCACCAATTTTCAACTTTCAACTGCTACTGCGACGTCTCTAATTTAGGTAGATGACTCCAATTGGATTCATTTGAAAGGTGGGGATGCCTTCTTTGCAACATTGGTAGTTGAAAGGATCTATGACTGTTAGGAACCGAGCTAAAACCGGTGTTACTAGGGGCTGGTATAATAGTCGCTGTTGGACTTTTCGCACATTTACAATTTTCAACTGCTGCTACGACGTTTATAATTTAGATAGATGGCTCCAATTAGGTTCATTCGAAAGGTAGGGATGCCTTCTTTGCAACAAGGGTAGTTGAAAGGGTCTCCCTAAATTAGAAACGTCTTAGCATCAGTTGAAAGTTGTAAATGAGCGAAAAGTCCAACGGCGACTGTTGTAACAGCCCCTAGTAAAACGGGCGTTGCTCGGTTCTTAACAGTCGTAGACCCTTTCAACTACCCTTGTTGCAAAGAATACATTCCACCTTTTGAAGGAATCTAATTGGAGTCGCCTACCAAAATTGGAAACGTCTTAGCATCAGTTGAAAGATGTAAATGAGGGAAAAGTCCAACGGTGTCTGTTGTACCAGCCCCTAGTACAGCGGGCGTTGCTCGATTCTTAAGTCGTAGACCCTTTCAACTACCCTTGTTGCAGAGAAGACATTCCCACCTTTCGAATGAATCTAATTGGAGTTACCTACCTAAATTAGAAACGTCTCAGCACCAGTTGAAAGTTGTAATTTAGCGGAAAGTCCAACGCCGACTGTTATGCCAGCCCCTAGTAAAATCGGTCTTAGCTAGATTCCTAATAGGCGTAGATCCATTCAACTACCCATGTAAAGAAGGCATCCCCACCTTTCGAATGAATCTAATTGAAGTCACCCACCTAAATTAGACACGTCACAATAGCAGTTGAAAGTTGAAAATGAGTGAAAAATCCAATGGTCCCTGTGATACCAGCCCCGAGTAAAACAGGCATAGCTCGGTTCCTAACAGTCGTAGACCCTTTCAACGACTCTTGTTGCAAAGAAGACACTCTCACTATTTTGTTGAATCTTATCGGATCCACCCACGTGAATTAGAAACGAAGCAGCCGCAGTTGAAAATTGAGACATCTGTTAGCATTAAGTTAGCCCAAATATGGCCATAAATGGCCTAAAATCCATTTTTAAAAACCATGAGCAATATGAAAAAAACCTATGGGAATGACATTGTAGATTACTTTATTGCAAACAACTTTTATCTCAACTGTTTTTGTGTATCACTAACGGTTCTTGCATAATCGGCCAAATGACAAAATTGGACGCCATTTTGGCCGCCGTCTTTAATGCCTAGTACCAGGAGCCAATAAAACGAGCCCCTCCGGGGCGAGAAAACAAACATGTTCATTTGTTCCTGCTAATACGTACTACCAAAGTGGCAACATGTGGCAAACTATGCCTTGGGATGTAAACAGCAACTCCCAAGTGAAAAATAACAGTTGGCAAATTGTGCACAGTAGCCCTAAATTACCTACAACTGCTCCCTGACTATAATTGGAAACCAAAATCCTAACATTGTACTTTAACCATTCATGGCACTACACCGAAACATTGTTTCATGTAATAAAATGATATATTTGTAAAGCCTTCACAAGCATGAAACTAATTTTATTGCATTGCAGGACCTTTAAAACATACGTCTGGGGGAAAAAATTAACGCCATAAGTCCATTAGTAGTGTAGATGTAAATTAAAACAAATTTTTGCCTAATGGTGGATGTAAGCCATTTTGAAATTTAATTTAGTCTTTTGACTGTTCCTATCATGTTTGCGGACCATGGGAATCAATGTCTAGTGAAAAAATGGATGCTCTAAGTTATTTGGTATTGAAGGTATTAAGGAAAATGCATTTTTTACTAATGGCGGATATTTCAAGATGGCCACCAAACTGACGTGATTGATATCATGTGACCAATAAAAAAGGCATGCTGGTAACCCCTAGAATCGATATCAGAAGTCAAATTTCGTAGACGTGAAAATTCCCACACCACCTATTGTGGCTCCTGCACTCTCAGACGAAAGCTCAAACTCAATGCAAAACAACGAATCCAACTTTCAAAAAACTTTCAGAAAATGGGAAATTTAATCAAAGCTGTAGAAGACCAAAACAATGACTTAAATGAAACCCTTGCAGCAACGCGCCAAAAGAACTTTGAACTTCTGATAACTTACGAACCTGGTGCTTCATCCCAATCACTTTGGACAATTCCGTAAATCCATCATGTCGATCTCCTCTGAGATTCCAACGTCCTCTATTAACATTACGCCCCTCTGATCCGAGAACGCCATTCATGAATCTCAACAAAACAACCCTTCTGCCAGGAAAACCCGTCATGGCCCCACCACTTAAAAAGCTGTCACCATCAAAAGAACCCCCAGCAACCACCATTTTCAACCACCACGACCTAGGAAAAAACAGGAAAATCACTTAAGCATGGAGGGCCATAGCAAACACAAGCAAAAATCAACCACCTATTAAGTTCACCTACTCAGTTTGGCACTTTGACAAGGCTGAAACTCTCCAACCTCTAGCCCTAGGACTCTCCAACTGTGAAATCTGGGAATTGCCTTGTGACACCTGCCAAACGAGAGCA
>JAHWFP010028220.1:0-25815 GCA_023313725.1 Lithobius niger
ATTAGTAGATGTACACACAGAGATGAAACGTCATGATTATTGTACGCGCGCAATGCATCATTTAGTGACGGATCGTTAGTAAATAAAGTTCCATTATATTCAACAGAAAATCTCCTAGACGCCACATTTTAAAAAGGATTTTTAGCAAGGGAAAGACTAACGGTAAGAAAATAGACCTTTGGGGCCGTACTTGATGTGGAGGGTCGAGAAAAATGGCGCTGGGAGGTATATCCCTTTAAATCTACGGTGCACGAGGATAATCAGTGCCAAGTTGCAAAGTGGCCGGCAACAATAGGACCCCTGTAAACAATGAAACCCAAGTAACGCTCATGTGTAACAATCACTTTAAATCGGCGGGGTGCACGAGGCTAATCATTGCTACGCTGACTTTTTCATAAAAAAAAAACCAGTATGATCTTGAGCGCACGGGTGGTGTTTGATGCACCGTTTCCAACATGGGGATTATTTGCTGTTTCATGTGTTTGTCGCCGATTAAAAGTCCAAAAACCTCTGGTAGATTAAATTTAAAGGATTAGTGAAACTCGGTTAAACATTCAACAGACCCAAAAATACACAGACGAGATACATGTCTTTGGTGTAGCCAACGAAAATATTAAGCGTGCTAATTGAGTTAAACCGCTGGCATAAACGGCTGGAAGATTAAAATTAAAGGATTAATGAAATGCGGTTAAATATTTAAAACGCGCAGAAGTACACAGACTGGATACACGCCTTTGGTGCAGCCAGCGACAAATAATTGTTTCAATGTTACTTGAGCGTGCTAATTGAGTGAACGAAACAAACGAAAATCAACGTTTATTAGTCAGGGTGCGCAAAAATACACAGACCGGGTACACGCCTCAGGTGTAGCCAACGAAAATAATTTTGGGTGCTAATTGAGTTAAAGGTACACCCGTCCTGCCTTATAACAGCCACGCGCTGATCGCCATCCGCGCATATACTACCGCCAAGGTCAACTGAGATAGTAGCTGCGTCACTCGCAGCGAAGAACGCAGCTACTGTCTCAGATGGCATTGTGCCTAATAGACGAACCAGCATGAACGCATTAATTGTACCGTCACAAACCGGAATGATTCTCATATTTTAACATCACAATTTATAATTTTCTAGGCTAGTGTCTTATAATTTTTCTTCGGCGATCTATTGGAATAATTAATTTTAATTTTTACCGCATTAGTCTTGTTGATTTTTTGATCTCATGGTAATCTCATGGTAATCTCATGGTAATCTCATGGTGATCTCATGGTAAACAAAAAAGCCAAAAACGAATGGAAATGCAGCAGCTGTAAAAATCCCCATAAAACTAACAACCTCGAACTTGTGCACGATGACAGCAGTACAAAAGCTCCTGTAACAACAACTCATGAAAATCGTTCCAAGCCGCAATTTAGTGCTGCTGTTATTAACCCTAACGTGAAAGATTTTGACCTCATAAAAGAGAATTTCGATAGATTTGAAAGTGCTTTAAACTTTTTTTCGGATCAAGCTGATGACCATAGCAAACAGATCAAAGATTTGGTAGAGGAAGTGCGACTATTACGCCAAGAAAACTGCCATCTCATGGCGGAAAACAAACAGTTGAACACGCAAGTGAACCAACTGGCCCAAGATTTAAATAACTTAGACCAATACGGACGCAGGAACAACCTTGAAATACACGGCATTCCACAGACCGAAAATGAATCAACCGATGACATTTTACGTGCCGTGGGGTCCGCTCTGCAGGTCACTGTAAATCCGGGTGACATCGAAGCAAGTCACCGAATTAACTCCAGTAAAGATGTAAAAGAAAAGAAAGATGTAAAAGATGTAAAAGATGTAAAAGATGTAAAAGATGTAAAAGATGTAAAAGAAAAGAAAGTAAAAGAAAGATTAGTCAAGAAACGACGTGAGACGACCACTTTTACTGCAAATGTAGTGAATCGTTCTTTTTCTAATACCACGCCAGTCTACTTGAATGAGAACTTAACTCCAAAGAACAGGAAATTGATGGGATTGGCGAAATCAATGCGCCAACAGCTTGGCTACAAATTCGTGTGGTTCACCCGAGACAATGTCTATGTCAGATTCAATGAAAACTCGAGAGCTATTTGTATACATTCTGAAAGCGATATTTTTAACTTGTCCTCTGATAGCCGAACTGCCACGCCTCCTACAGGTCGAGGTCAGGCGGCTGCTGTGACAAATCCTGCCCCTCGGCAAGGAGGGTCAGGAGGGGGACAGCAATCTCGTCATCCCTAAATGACAGGCTTGCGATTTTGACTTACTGATAAACCATTTCCTTCTTAAATGGACACTCAAATTTATCTCAACTACCAATCCCCTTTTGAAACTAGAAACCCTTTAGAAATGGATTCCTGTAATGAAAATACCTCTTGCACTGACATTATTAAATCTAATGATAGCCTACTAAATATAAATGAACTTTCACGTAGCCAAAACCTTAAAATACTTCACCTAAATATCAGAAGCTTACGGAAAAACTGGAGCGAATTTACTTCAGTGATCGAGTCTAGCAAAATTTTATGGGATGTAATCATCATCACCGAAATCAGTATAAAAAGCAATGAAACTAAATTATATTTTTTGAATAACTATGATAGCACTTTTGTTACAAGAGAGGACACCACTAGAGGTGGAGGTCTTGCAGCCTTCATTAGAAAAGATTTAGAGAACGAAATATCTGATTTTAAATGTGATACGAATGATGGGCTGAGAATTTTACTAAAATTATCGAACTCTGAAATTCTTATACTTGCTATTTACAGACAACCAAATACCAGTAAAAAACTCTTTACTGATGAACTAAAACAAGTACTTAAAAAAGAAGAAAAGAAAATTGAGAATTTAGTCTTATTGGGTGATATAAACATTGATATTTTGAGATCAGCTAAGCTTAAACACGACAAAAGCGCCACCGAAAATTACGAAAATCTGCTTGCTTCTTTCGGCCTTATTCAAAAAATCAACATACCCACTAGACAAGAAATTATAAAAAATAAATTGGTGGAATCATGTATCGATCATATCTCCGTTAGATCAAACTCTCGTGCTTCTACAGGCTTTGTCTGGGGAAAAAAAATATCTGATCATTATCCTACGCTACTTAGTATTGAAAACGTCGGTAACAAACACACTGATGGGGAAAATGAGAAGAGTGAAACTTATTCTTTTGATGACACTAAAATTATTAAACTAATGAATGAACAAGATTGGCGTTTTCTGGACGAGATTGATGATGTGAATATAGCCTATGACGAAGTGCACAAAATTATAAATAATTTTTATAGTCAAAATAGATTTCTAAGTAATCATAAAAAAGAAATAAATAACAAAGCTAGAAAACCCTGGATACGCTCAAATATTATAAATAAAATAAACGAAAAAAACAATCTGTGGAAATCAATTGTCGCAAATAAAGCAAACAATTTGGGTTTAATAGACGAATATAGGAAACTGAAAACTGAAGTTAATAAATTAATAAACGAAGCCAAGCAAAGTCATTTTCAGAAGCTATTTGATGAGGGTCGTTCTGACTCTAAAAAAATGTGGGAAAATGTGAACAAAATTCTAGGCCGTCGAAAAATAAATATTGACGAGTCTTTAAATAAAGCCTTTCACAAAGTTGAAAGAAAAAAAGTAAGAAATGATTTTAACGTCAATTTTGCAAACCAGGTCCCAAAACTGAAAAAAACCTTCCAAAATCGCTTTGCCATCCTGAAGCAAAATAACGCACAATTAAACAATAGCTACACACACAAATTAAGGAAACTTCAGGAAAAGATTATAACGAATAAATCTAATACTAATACAATGGGAATATTTCACACGACTATTGACGATGTTTGTTCTATTCTAACAAATATGAAAAATAAAAACTCATGTGGCATTGATGGCTTCAAATTGAAACACTTCTTAAATAGCAAATTCAACTCTGCAATTTTGATTTCTAAACTCATAAACAAAATTATTGACACGGAAACATGGCCTCAACGTTTAAAATGCCAGATGCTGAGACCCATCTTCAAAAAAGGTTCCAAATCTGATATGAACAATTACCGTCCAATCTCACTGCTACCAACAATTAACAAGATAATTGAAAAGGTCTTTGCAGACAAAATTACTAAATTCCTAAATAAAAACTCGTCGTTGTCCGTTAGGCAATTTGGATTCAGAAGTAAAATGAGTACAAGTGACCCACTTAAAGCCATAAACGAGATAGTTTCTCAGGCATTAAATGACGGAAAACTGGCTGGTGGTATTTTAATTGACCTACAGAAAGCCTTCGATACGATCGACCACGATATTCTGTTTAGTAAATGTGACCGCATTGGGCTACGTGGAAAGATACTCCATATTCTGAAAAGCTACATGGGCGATCGCAAGGTATGCACCAGAATAAACCAGGAAAACAGTGACTTTCTAAATGTTAAACATGGGGTCCCCCAAGGTTCAGTCCTGGGTCCTTTACTTTTCCTTATCTACGTAAATGATATTGAGAGAATTGTTACAAATTGTGACATTTTTCTTTTCGCAGATGATATTTTCCTCCTTGCTTGTAATCATGAATATGATAAACTTTTGTCCATGTTGCAACATGATTTTGACTTAATAAACTCCTGGTTCATAACAAATGAAGTCTTCATCAGTGAAGAAAAAACAGTCTGTATGACTATCAAATCCCCGCACACTCCGAAGTTTTCTGTCAAAAACATTTTCCTTCACTCTAAATTCTGTACGACAAGGAACTGTGATACTACCTGCTTTAAAATTAAAAACGTAAGTGAAGCAACTTATTTAGGATTCCAAATCGACTCACAATGGACCTACAAAAGGCAGATCGATAAAATTGCACAAAATTTACGTAAACTTATGCCTAGTCTCTATCACATCAGACACCTCCTTAACATAAAAAGCAAAAAAATGATCTATTATTCTTGGGTTGAAAGCTTGATTAGATATGGTATTGAAATATATGGATTTGCTGCTAACTGCCACATAAATAGACTGCAAAAACTGCAAAACCGAATCGTAAAAATTCTTTTTAACGAATATGGAAATTTAAAATCTAAACAAATATACAGGAAAACAAAAATACTCAAAATTAAACAACTTAGAGATTTCGTTATAATTCTAAAAAACTATTTTAACTGTGACCACAAATTAAGCTCAGCAATAAAGAATAATTATTTCAGGAAAACCACATATCGATATGAAGTGCCTTTTGCCAAGAACCAATATGGCAAACGAACAAACAAATATAAAATCCCTTCTATATTTAATGAAATCCCTATTGAATTACTTCAAATTGATGGGATAACTGAGATTAAAAATAAACTATTCGACTACTTCTTACTTAATCAAGATATTGATTAAGCAATGCCCAGATAAACACTCGGTCTAATTTTAAAAAAAACTTTTTTTTATTAATATAGTTGTATATAGATAGATATATACATAAATGTGGAATGTGCATTTAGTGATTATTATTATTATTATTTTTTGGTTTTGTTTTGTACTTAAACTGTTACATTGTGTTTATTTTTGTTTCTGATTCCTACTATGGATTTATGTTCAAAATAGTACTTGTCAACAAATAATGTGTTCTATATTTACCTCCATATTATTGTTATCATGAGCCATATATTGTACCTGCCTTATACGGCACACACAAGTTCACCATGAACTTCGAGCCGTCGTAATAAACTTCTTACTTACTTACTTACTAGCAAATTAGTACATGCACACACAGAGATGGTTATTGTAAGCGAGCAAAGGATCATATACGTGCGTCCCGCAGTAAATATAATTAACAATTTTTCAACAGATAATATCCTAGCCGTCACATTTTAAAACCGATTTTTACCAAGGGATTGACTAACGGTAAGTAAATGGACCTTTGGGGCCGTACAAGATGTGGAGGATCGAGAAAAATGGCGCTGGGAGGAATGTCCTTTTAAACCGTTGGCATAAACCGCTGCATCTTGCAAGCTGTGCTCTTCACAACAATTCTATTTTCCGTGAATGGAGATTTTCCATCTCGACTCCTAGGTTTATTCCTTCCCTTAACAGACTTCCGTTCGTCTTTCAAAAAGATGATAAAGAATGACCGGTTTCCAATGTCAAGCGACTGTCTGAACCTAGTTAGCAAACTCGTTACGAACTTGTGGGTTCGGATGCTGCACATATTTTGAAGGCAGAAGCTACGGCGTTGTTTTCAGTTTCGATTACGAAATAACTGACACTGGCAAGCTGTGCGAAAAATCAACTGTGAAAGTATCTGCACTTGATTAATCCTGTACGAGAAGCACAAACAATTTACGTAAGATTTGGACGACGTTTTGAGGCGCTAAAGTCGAAAATCAATTTTACATCACTTTTCTTACAGCTGAATTGGCGGTTTAGGCTAGTAGCGGCCGCCATCTTGTTTGGGTGTTCGATTCGCGTGCACCGAGTGACGTCAAATTGTCCTTGGTCATTACGCGATAGAAGCTGAGCACATTCCTAATATGTATATAAATTATTTTCTCCCAAACGATAACCAGTCACGATCACAACAACGATCACAAAATTCGAAATGTAACTATGGAAAAGGCCAATATATTAAAACTGTCGTTAGGTTCAGCTCCATATGGGAGCCAGAAATTGTACTAAATTTTTAAAAAAACATCCCAAAACAAAAATGCTGTTGCTATGCGACGGTTTTCATTTGTTCTTTACGGATTTAAAAGTTCTTAAAAACCCTTATTGTAAATGCGCCAAGCGCAAATCGCCTTAGGGCCTTCCGTCTTCTTTCTAGCTGGGACCTAATGATATTATAGAAGCTTTTAACTGAGTTTTATCTTAAGCCCAACTGCGATATTATCTTTAGTTTATACACTCATAAAACTTGTTGCTTCGCCTGGGTGGGGTGTGTGAGGAAGGTTGTATTTAAGTCGGCGTGTCAACGCTTTGACCGTTCGTAGCAACGATGAGCTTCTTATCACCGGGGCATCTTCCCTGACCATGCATAATGAGACTGACCTCTAGAAATACAAACAGCCTGCAACGTGACGAGAGGCTTTTCGCGTTTTGTTAGTCAAATTAGGGAGAGGAATTACCTTGAAGGTGTGCGTTTAAGGGGAAAAAGAGCAGAGTATGTTTACATTTCTAGAACTGAGATGGGTCAGGGACAAGTCTAGGCTCAGAGGAGGACAGGGATGATGCGGCTCGCTAATGTGTCAACGTATACGAAGGGTTATTATGGAGGGTGACATGCCGCTAAAAATTAATTAAATGGTTCTCGAAAGTTGTACTAAACATAACCAAAACATCAGACAAACTACGACAAACACACATTGTTTGACGCTTTAGTAAAAAAGTAATATAAGATATGGGACAGAATTGTGTGGTTTAACATTGTCGTATCTCCTAGATAAAATCCAGAGAACACAAATCAAACTAGTTAAAGCTCTGTTTAAGCAGTGAATTATAAAAAAAAACCCAAAAACAAACGACCTATTTCAAGAACATAAAATACTAAACGTTAAAAATGTTAAGAAATACGTAATAATCTTAAATAACTATTGTAAATCTGAACACAAGCTACAAGATGTAAAAAACAACGACATATCTAAGAAGTAAAAGTCTGCGATTTGATATACCGTCCTTTAGTGAAAAATTGTTGTGGGATGAGGAATATGCAATATTATATTCCTTGGACCTTTAATCAGCTACCCATCTCTAACAGGTTTAAACAGATCAAGAAAAAAGAAAAAAACTGGTTATTAAGAAAATAATAATAAGAAAAAAAAACTGACTAATAAAATGACATCGTAGGTACTGAAAAAATAGTGCTTCAGGTAATCAGTGTGTTATTATTATGCTTCGTATTTTTACTGATGGATAAAGGGTGCACGGGTAGCTGCGAGCACTGGGGCGTCAGATTCGATAGGCATCGGTCCCAGCTGTACATCTCTGGCTTCTTACAGACCCGGGTTTTATCCTGACGAAGGAAAGTGTATATGTACACGTTTTAGTCCGGTTGTTTCCCGCCCGTTGCACGAGGGTTTCCTCCGGGTATTCCGGTTCCCTCACTTCCTCGGCAAAAAAACAAGTGTCCTGATGCTGGTAGCTACCACTTAACATGAGCATTCGCTTATTAGCCCACAGCTTCTATTCTATTCACATTATTGCAATGTAATGTTAATGTAATACAACCTCAGGATTTCAGGATGCAATGTGGGTAAATATACTGTCTATATAGTACACACTAGCGAAGTCGCTCGCTTCGCTCGCTCATTCCGCGTCGTTTCGCTACGCTCGAGGAAATTTCATGCTGCAACTCTTGTGCTGCTGACAGACATTCCACGTCTAAAATGAACAAGCAAATGGTCAGAGTGCAGTAGGCTTCACTGCATAAACAAATGCTAACCATAAATTATTCCAACAGTCTGGCCATCCGAGAGCTACGTGCGCGTCGATACATGCTTCCAGTAATTTCTTTGACTCCAAGCGCATCACAAAATCATGTGCTAATTATTTTGGTTATTTTTTTGCGTGCATCCTTCTCCAGATCATTTCGCTTCGCTCGAGGAGGTTTCATGAACAAACTATGACGTCATGAACAAACATGAAGAGGGTTAAAAAAACTTTGACGTTATTTTTTCAGGGTTTTTCGCGTATTTGAGGGTGATAATATCAAGTTACAGCGATGAAAATAGGCCTATTAAAAGCGAAATTTAATTATCTTTCGTTTGGTCCTACTCCCATCTTTGTAGGTGCTTTGGTTCCGGAGGAGTAGAGGTACAAACACGCACGCACGTACGCACATCATATGATTTTAATGATGTAGATATTAAAAAAACGTGAAATTTTTTGGGTGTGGGGTGACTTTTTTTTCACCAAACTAACAGTGAGCTTGAACTTTGTTACAAAGTACAATGTCTATAGCCAACGCCAGGTTCAGCACAATGTTTATAACCACCGCCAGGTTCAGCACAATGTGTATGGCCACCGCCAGGTTCAGTCACGTTCAGTGGGTAAATGTTGCAAAGTGGAGAAAAAACTTTCTATAGATCCAAGTTTTTAGTTGTGAGCTAATTTATTGTTGAGATACCTCTGAATGACCCTTCTTTCATTTCGAGGCGATCACGTGAATGGAGCAGTGGGGTTGATATGGTCATCGGCTCCAGGTAGTGTTTGGTAAAAGCAATCATGATGTGTGATCGGAAATTTTTTTTTAGGACTGTAACATAAAAAACTTTTCACGTGCAAATTAAAAAAAAAAAAAAAAACATGCGTGCGCTCCTGAGAACACTTGATTAACTTTTCGCAGCCCCATCACTCTCTTCTTGTTTTTAGCAAGGGTTGGGATAGAAGGTGACAGAAAAGAAGGTAGATCACGCCAACACATTGGTTATTTGCACCCACACAGAAACTAAACTCAGGAATGGAGGTCGGATATCTCCCAGTTTCCCCTTTTTTAAATTTTCTATTTACACGGATAGTTTAAACTGTGTGGGAATTGTGTACATTTGTGTGCTTTTCTATTTTTTTTATTTTTTTTTGCACTACAGGAGGCTCCACATCGCAGGAGGCTCCCCGGAGATTCCTGGATTCCCGCACGGCCAATTCGATACTGATAGTGGGATACATTAACTCCCACTATCAAATGTGTTTGGATAAGGCCGAATTTTGTAAACAAGCCAAATTTTGTGGTGGAGATCAATCCTGCACTCGCAACATTACTGCCAAAGCTCTTTTATGAACTTTTGCCTCACAGCTGACCTCCTCCCAACTTTATCTCTGCGGACCTTCGATGCAAGATGCTTCACTTTAACCTACCTCTTCCACAGGAACATTGTAGTGTACAACAATACTTAACTCCCACAATTTAGATGTACAACAATTACACATCTTGCATTACCACGACGAGCTTTGTAAAACCCGATTTGGGACTATTATTGTTAGTTTCCATGGTTCCCTCATTCCAGACAATGCTTCAACTCGTGTAAGTCCGTATTTTCGGCTCAATTTAACCGGTATTACTCCCAAATAGGCCTTTCCCCAATTTAAGTTGCATCACATTTTCAAACTTTCGTAATATTTCGCTCCCATCCCATTTACAACGAATAGTTGATAATCTTTGTATTGACGGGCGTACATGTATATAACATCGAAATCTGAACAAGTTGTAAACATGTACATTTGGAGAACGGGGCATCTTGCACTTAAGCAGTACCATGCGGTGCACAGGCGGTGCACTCGGCCTCTATCCAGTAGGAAAGGAGCCAAGGAACTAGGAGCCAAATCTCAGGCGTGGCCTGTGATTAATTCTCTATGCTCCGGATGCAGACCCGTCCAACCCGGATGTGCTGAGGCAAAAAATGGGAGGTCGGAAAGCCCGCCAGACATTTCCAGACATGGCGCTCTGAGTGGAAGACCACTTCCACCCTTGGGCCCCAACAATCCCGAACCCCGGTTCCCCACCGCGGAGAGTTTGGCAAAATTGACACCGATCACCATTACCCCTAGATGATAAGGGGCCAAAGGAAGACAGCAAGTGATTTGGAGGCAGCAAGTGTTGTTTGTACATTAGTATTTACTCATTCTTGGTGTTACGTAAGGAAGAAAAGACTCCTGCCATTATTATTGTTGGCACGTCACCAATCCACACCGCCAGTTATATCGGTTACGTGCCGTTCCGCCAAAAAGAAAGCAGATTAAACGCTTTTGCCTAAAGGGCTAATCCCGTTTCGCCAAATCCCGTTCACGAAATTTTAGGCACACGAAATTTAAAACATGACTCCCGTGTAATGGTCAGACGTTTATAGACAAACACCTATTTTGCAGAATTCCGTTTTTCAAATTACGTGCTTCGCTCGCGCTGCCGTGCTCGCTGTGGCTAACACATACATCAGAAACCGCAACTAATCACCAATCCAATCCAATTAGGCATGAATCTTTAACTTCTGCAATGGTAAACTTTTGAACAATATTTTGTTTATGCGAAACGGGAATTCCCGTTTGGGAAAGGGTAACCATCATGTGTATAACTAACTATTCTTAAAAGATAACCTTGGCATTGACCTAGTGACGACCAAGCATTCTAATGTGCGCGGCGTATCTGAGTCCTGGAAGTATTTTACGAGCGACTACGTCTTCCTGGAGGGGGCGGCTTTACCTGACGGCCGCCATTGTTTTTGTAACCATCTTGGATATCAACAAGGCACTCTGCTGCCAAAAACGTACAATCGATTATCTGTGTTCGTTTGCGGCGAACTCAAGATAGGCCGAGCACACTTTAAACAATATTAAAAGTACACTTTTTTCCGTCTGTATTGGCAGTTTTCAAAACGTAAATAAATCAATTTGGTCCTATTCTACCACTGCTTGTCTCTGTTAAATATTTGTCTTTTAAATCCCCGTTATACACAAACAAGGTATTAAATTTCGTGTACGTAAAATTTTGTCATATTAGTTTTGGCGAAACGGGATTTGGCAAAACGGGATGCTATGATGCATCGGCCGGGGCAGTATGTCTCCCTACAAAAGTAAAACAAAAAAAAAGGCCTGAAAATGAAAGTGTAAGGAAAAAAAGCCGCAGAACAAAAACCAGATGGAAAAAATCAAGTAGTAAATAAAGGCTTCGATAAAAAATGCAGATGGAAAAAATGCTAAAGTGAAATGGCAAAGGAAAAGAGGCAACAGGGAGAAAAAAATCTGAGGAAAAAACACCAAAGGCCAAAAAGGCGTCGAAGGCGTCCTCATACCTTATAGCTTTATTTCAGAATGCGAGGCTTAGCCATTCTCAGTTGCCACCCAAGGCAGCCTACTACTTGGTGGAAGATCAGTTGCAGTAGTACGATTTCCAAATACACGTGAAAATGATGCTGCATTATTCAAAAGTCCGAAATGGCGAAGTTCAACTTGAGTCTTGATTTTAGTTAATTTTCTTCGCGAAGTTTATTCAAAGAAAAGTTAGGATCACTTTATTCCACCGAGAATTAAGCAGTAACGAAAGACACTCAGCCCAAGAAAGAAATGTAAACGATCGTTCTTTAACACAAAATGAATTTTAGATTAGATTCAAAGTAAACGCTTGTGAGAACAAGCAACTCTTGGAAAACCTTTTTTCCAACTCTAGGACGACTGTGCCATTCAGACGATAGCCTCCATCTCTTTGATGAGTTTGTTCAATTAATCAACAACCTAAACAGAAAGTAATGGCTGCGTAACACCGTTTCAAAAAGCAGAAAGTTAAAAAGCACTTTAGTAATTAAAAATATATAAAAACGTCGTTATTTCGACTTTCACCTACACTTGATGGCTTGTCTGTATAAATTTTTAACACTGTTTCAGTTCGTCGGTTGTCTACGTCTGGTAGCATGGTAACGTACGTAACAAACTTTGTCCAGGGGAGTTGACATTTGGTGTACAGGATGACCAAAAAGCCTCTTTCTGTATGATTGGTTCAGAATATGCTGTGAGCAAATAATAATAATAATGTTATTGCATTGTTACAAGGCAACAAGCGACTATGTTACATATTATAATTTTTTTTTTCACAAGAATATACAATTTTAACAATGTTACACAATTTTTACATAATCATTACTTAGATACTAAAAGTTAAAATTTTTCAAGATGTATGTTGTTTTGTTTGTTCTGTTTTTAATTCCATTTTTAAATCCCCCTTCATTTTGGCAGTTCAGCATTCTAGGGTTTAATTTACTAAAAGGTTTAGGTATATAATATTGTTTGTTACTCACTCCATACGAATTTCTCCATACGGGTATTTTAAATCACTTGTGTAGTTTTCCTTAGTCGTATTCCTTTATTTTTATCATAATGCTTACGTGTAGTTATGTAATAATTTTTAAAGATAATTACGTAATCTCGCAATTCTGTTGTTTTTAGAATATTATTTTTTTACTTATAAGCCTATTTTCTAGGTTTCCACACTTCGCTCCTGCGTTTGCAGGAGTGTGGTCTGGCTGCCCTACCGCCAGGGTAAACTCCCGTTTCGCCAAATCCCGTTTCGCCAAATCCCATTTCACCAAAAAATAAGCAGATTAACAGTTTTGCCCTCAGGGGCCAGTCCCGTTTCGCCAAATCCCGTTCGCCAAAACGAATTTAACAAAATTTTACGTAAACGAAATTTAATACCTTATTTCTATGTAATGGGGCTTTAAAAGGCAAACATTTAACAGAGACAAACAGTTTTTCAGAAAAAAAAACAGATTTTTGAAATATGTTAGTGCTAACCTGTATACGTTTTGTATGTTTCCTAAAATAAGCCTACATGGAAAAATTCAGCCAAATTTAATGTTTAGCTCAATGGATTTAAAGTTTTCCACTTTACACTAAATGTGTAGGAAGCACAGTTTAGAAATTAGTGTCACGATGACCTTGAACGGATGGTCAAAGGTCAGCCATGATCATGTGTGCTAATGGCCCTTGATCTATTACAAGAGGCACTGAAGGTGTACAAAAGCAATTTGCACTTCAGACAAGTGAAGGGAGGTGGTGCGACACCTGCATGGAGGGCTGGTGACAGGAACACCACACTCACATCCCTAAAAAAATTGAAAGTTATTTTTTTCATCATACAGTTTCTCACAACATAATTACATAATACTTCCCTGTTTAGAAAATTTGAAAAAAGATTAAATGTCGAAAATCTTCTTTAAGAATACGATTAATTAACTAGCAGAACGTTCGAAAATCGAACAATAAGATCGCAGATTGTTCAAAACTTTTGCGTGGTACGATGGCAGGTTTGTTCAAAATAATGATCAAATCGGGAGGATTCAAAATTATATTTCAAATTATCCTTTTTGACAATTTCAATTTTTTTCTTTTCCAATCTGCATTAAAGAAATGTTAGGAATTTGACGGATTTTTTTTTTTTATTAGAACCAAGGACCCACACAAGGCTTGGAAATAAAATGAGACACACATATAAGATCCAGATAATGAACAATGAAAAATGATCATGACGTGAATAGACTTCCTTTCTTTTTGGCTTGATGACGCAAAAAACTGCCTTTCAAAGAGGAAGGCTAGAAAGTTTGGATATTCCATGACCTTATCAGCGGAAAGTTTGCTGAACAAAAGTTAACTCTGCGTCAAACAATTCCAACTGCAAATTTGTTAAAGCTTAAAGCATAAACGAAAACAAATTTTTAAAAGTGGTGTTCCTCTTACAAGCCCTCAGTGCAGAGTGCGTGTAGGAGAAATACCACTCTCTTCCGTCTCCCCCTCCCCCTCCCACCCCAACCAGAAACTCCCATCACCCCGTAAACCTAAATTACGTAATCTCCAAAATCGCTGACAAGTAGCGGAAACGTCCTATCAGCCAGACTTTATCATCGAAAAAATTGCCGGGAAAAGCAAGCGATAAAGAAGTCCATTCCAATATGGAAAAGAAGAACCAGTGTTTCCTGCCCGGTAATTCAGGGGGTTAATTTGTTGCCATTACAAAAGGGGGAAAAGCTTTAAAGCTGCGATGTAAATGGTCCGGGGGCTCAGGTGGCTCCGCTAAACCCTGATGGGAACCTTTGTTCTCAGCCAAAGCCATTTTGCGGGAACAAATGATGGGTCTGCCACCCGCAGACTAGACGGGTAGTTTTACAACAGAATGGCGAAGAATGAGCAAATCCCCCCTGCATTCAGCTTCTCTCTACGCCCCCCGCTAATCCCAGGTGAGGTGAGATGGGATAATCCGTCAACTGCTTGTTCTATTGCCGTGCCAACGAAGTACAGTGATAATGACAACGTACCTGTCTGTACAGCTCTTTGTTCTATCGCTTCGGTTTATCTGTTGTGTTTCAAACTTGACGAATAGCATAGTGCCAAACAAGCCAAACTCACTGACACTTTTTTTAGTCCGCCAACGTGGGTTGTTGGTGTTAGCAGAAAAGTCGGGAGGGAGCGGACAACAGGGAAAGGAAGGATTAAAACCCGATTTCAAACTCCGAATTGTAACGCTCGGAAACCACGACGGTTAACGCAAATCCTTTCATCCCTTGCCTCTGTTTTTTATTTACGGATTTAGCAAATCATGAAGAAACATAATGAAATTGGAGTTTCCCACGCACATTTGTCCTTCCCGCCCCCTTCCGCTTCTCTCTCCCGTTCGGTTAAATTACTTTTTTTTTTTAGATGTGGGAACTAGTAATTTTAATTCTAAATTCAGTCCGTGCATTTCACTTGACAATTTTTTAGTTCAACTAATTCGGTGAAACAATGACCCAGCAGTTATGGAATGACTTGGCTGAAGCCGAAGCATTAAAGACTGGCCTTGTGAGGATACAAGATACAGTAATATGTGAAAAGAAAGATAAGACAACTGCCCCGACTGAGACTCGAACCAGGACTTACCGCTGACTAGGCCGGGCGCTCTAACCACTGCGTTACCGGGGCGGACACTGGCTACAGGCTCCAGCCGAGCTAAGTAGCTGTTCAGTCTTTCTCAGTGGTGACCTAGAAGTCATAAACATTCACAACGAGGGAAAACAACATTGCTTCTTGGACTCCGCACTAGAAAAATGCCAGTAATCGAGTTCCAGTCGGGGCGGTTGTCTTTTCTTTCTTTCTCAGATTAGTGTATCTTGTACCCTCACAAGGCCAGTCTTTAATTCAGATTGTTTGCTTCGTTTACCTTTTACCTTGTGATTTATTCTTTATTTATCGGCCGAAGCGATTAAATCTTGTCCGTGTATTGATGCTTTCAAAACTCTGTTATTCCGTCACTAATTCAGCTCTTAACGAGTGTGCCTTCTTGTAGTCTTCTACACGCCCTCCTCTCTTTTCTTCTCGACATTGCTTATGGTAACAATCTGTATTTTTTTTTTGTCTGTGCTTGGGGTTTCCTGTATAAGACTGGGCTTAACATTAAATCTCCTCATTTGCACCACAATTAGCCAGATTCGCACCTACACGTGATCACGTAAGATGCAATCTGGCTGGATGGCTCAAATGCTACTGAACGAAGAGGGATAATATTAACAATTTTCCCCCATATCTTTCGCTCCATCGTCGACGAAGATGACGGATGGGGAAGAAGGAATCGACTCTGTACCGACTCTCTGAAATCATATTCGGGGGAGGAGGGGGAGGGGATGGGAGGGTTGCAGACGTTGTGACAAAATGTGGCAGGGTAAGGGAGGGGGGACAATTTTCGTGACATCCTTTACAGACTGTAGGTCGTTATGGACGCAATGTGGGCGATTGGTGATAGTGCAACGATGAAATAGTAACTCGCGTCAGGCTGACGCTCAGATGTTTATTAGGTCAGATTTATATTTTTGATGTTATACCTCGTCTGCCACTATACTCTGTTTCACATTATGTTTGCAGGACACTGATCGTATGTCGCCATGTTTTCTTTCACTACAGTACAAAAACCACGTAAATGTTCTACTCGTAGGCTGACAGTAACTGTAGAGTCTACAATTGTGATATTCACATGTTTTTTGCACTCGTAGTGGAAGAAAACGTAGCATCATACAGTCAGTTTCCTGCGAACACAATGTGGAACAAAGTGTAGCATTTCCCTTGCTAAATTCATGGGTTGTATTGGGGATTAGTAACTGTTAGCATGATTGGGTAAATGGGGAAATTGGCGGAATTGGGAGGATAATTTCAAGTTAATAAAACTACCCCAAAACAAAACTTACTAAGGATTCCCGCCAAGCTTTTCGGCCTTGTGAAGTGTGATATCAAGCGCCAAGCTCTTTCGCCAAGCTAGTCCAACAGAGTGATAGTTCGAAAGTTAAATGAAATATATGAAACGTGCTTACTGCGCAATTTTCAATTATTTCATTTAAAGTTTGAAGTTTTAGTCAGTTGGATTAGCATGGCGAAAGAGCTTGGCGTTTGACACCACGACTTCACACGGCCGAAAAGCTTGGCGGGAATCCTTAACAAGTTTTGTTTTGGGGTAGATATCAGGTCTTTTGGTCCAAACTGACGAAATCCATGTTACGTTGTTGCACAACAGTAAGCATGGAGGGAAGGCATATTGAGGTAAGGGTTCATTTCCAAGGCCAATTGAGGTACAGTTGCGATGAGCAACCAACCATACTGATGAGGTCCGTTAGTGGCGGGAATTCCGACGAGGATACGTTAATCCCTACAAGACCTCCCTCTTATAATCATAACATATTTTAATGGTGGCTTAATTGGATGAAACCAGGAGGAGTTGGGTGATAAACCGGAAGAATCTTTTAATCTTGGAGCCACACTTCATTAAGGGAGGCACCTTTCCGCACCCAAAGCAACGACACGGCTGGCGAATGTACGGCTGCTGCTAGCTTGGAGTCCAAACAGGCAGTAAACATGTTATTATCATGCTATTAGCACATGGAAGAGCACGTCTACAACAATGGGAAAATCATTGTTCAAACGATGTTGTTTGTTCACCTGTAAGTGGGCATGTCAAATAATTCATCACGTGGCCTACGCAGCAACTCCTTTAAGCAGTTGCAGTGTGACAGTAGGAGTCATTAATCAAGACTGAATCGAGAGACATTTCCCGAATCGATGAAACAGCCTTTTTACCTTATTCTACCGTAAAGCTAAATCTAACTTTCTCCAACTGGTCGCCCCCTTTATTTAAAATGGACTACGTCTTATTTGGATAAACTGTTTTCGTTCGTTGAGGTTCCAGCCCCGTCTGTGGAAAGTACGGTTTGGGTAGCAGTCGTAGTCCATACACCCGGAACGGAACTCTGTGTTAGCCGTGATCGCTGCGTAGGATGGTAATACAGCAAGGAAATTAGCTCCTTTAAATTTTCAGATTACAATCATTTCAGTTTTGAACGTGACATCATAATGACGCTCAACTTGTAGCGTTACGGATATTGTAACTGAATAAATGTCGTCACTTCAAACGTGACGTCCGGTATTCTCGAAAATACACTCAAACGCACGCATACAGCACATGTCACTATGCACTCAATTTGTAAATCAATACAAATGCAAGCCGAGCGTTGTACGTCCGTCTCGTTCGACCAGATAGGCCACCCGGAAAGCACCGCCAAAATCGCGCTTTACTCCAGCAGCTACGCGCGGCAGGAAAGCCAACCGACTGACTTTGGGCAGCTAATCAGCCTAACGATAACAGGATCGTTACAAGTTGAAGGTAGTCGAAGTTTAAAGCTGATAGCATGCCCAAAGCCACGTGAATAAAAGTCCGTCTTAGTGTTGCCATCATCGATGCTAATAAAACTTATCTCAAATCAACGTCAGCATCAAAACATCTACTTCAACGAGGTTTACTGTCCCTGCATAACTATAGTCACGGATCAAGTTTGGCACTCTTAAGTAGCCGCTTACTCCAAAATTGTAGGAATAAATTGTTGGTAAAATTGGGGCTAGGACTTCCATTGTGATATTCTAATCACTCTGTGGCCTATGGCAAAAATTACTTCGCGTACTTGCTTTGGTTTGGGCTGAGAGTTCAACACGGCGACCCTAGGCCGCGCCAGTGTTAATTCCTTCCTTGTTTAGGCGTCAAACTCTTTGAAAGTTAAGTTTTTTGCCTAAACGCACAAATTAGAGATTTCATAGAAGCGCTTGGGGTATTATAGCCGATAATTCCCGTTTCACTACGTGCTGATGGAGATGGTACCAGTGTATTTTGGTGACGAGATGTTAGCTTTAAAAAACGGATAAGGAAAACACCGTTCATTTGCAGTTCCGAATTAGGGAACGTGCGAGGCCGTTTATTTCGTTGGGTGAGCTTATTAAGGGGTACGACGGCTGCGTTTCCAGGAAGGAGGTTTGCCCGAAACGAGATAAAGAACAAGAAATGATCAAACGAAACTATTTTAGGAATTTGTAATAAGCGGGCTTAAAGGAGAGATAAGCCCGAGTTTCCTTACAATATCCTTCCAATGCCTTCAGTTTGTCTAAGAAATTAGTTTACGAATTGGACAACTTTGTATCAAAACTAGAACCTGTTGGAGACAGTTTGGCACCTCCAAAGTCAGTAATTTTAACACAGTGTTTTAAATTTGCAAAAGGGAAGCATAAGTCCGACGAACTACCGTACTTTAACACTTGCTTGTGCATGTTGCACATAAGACGTTTCAGTATGAGGAAAGGTGGGCTGGAGGTCAGGTGGGGGTAAGTCATCATCAGGGGCCCGTTGACGAATAATTCGGGGGCCCCACTCAAAAATCAGGAATTACAAAAAAAATCGGGGGTGCACCCAGGAATTTGGGCAAAATTTTTTTTTAATTTTTCAGTGGCAGTAAATGCCTTGTTTGTGTACGTTTACCATATTTTACTTTCACTTTGGATCGGGGGCGGAGGGGGGGGGGGAGCATTACATGGATGAAAATATGGGCCCAGCACCAGACTAAGGCAGTGTTTAGAATTTTTCACTGCCAATAAAAGCCTTGGTTGCCTAAGTTTACCAAATTTTACTTTCAAGGTTTGGAGGTCAAATTCTACTTTCAATTTCTTGTCGGGGGGACGAGGGGTGGAGGAGGGGGACATCACATGAATGAAAATATGGGCCCTTCGGCAGGCCACGTCATTTTTTAGAATTTTTCAGTGGTAGTAAATACCTTGTTAACCAAATTTATTTTCATGGTTTCGAGTCAAATTTTACTTTCCATTTCGGATCGGGGGATGGGGGGGGGGCGAAAGAGGTCATCACATGAATAAAATTATGGACCCAGCACCAGCCCAAGCCAATTTTTACAATTTTTAATTTGCAGTAAATGCCTTGTTTGACTACTTTTACCAAATTTTAATATCAAGGTTTGGGTCAAAATTTACTTCTCATTTCAGGTCGGGGGGGGGGGGGAAAGGAAGGAGGGGCATCACATGAAAGATAATATGGGCTTAGCACCAGTTCAAGCCAGTGTTTAGAATTTTTCAGTGGCAGTAAATTCCTGAGTTTACCAAATTTCGCTTTCAAGGTCTGCGGTAAAATTCTACTTTGAATTTCGGGTCGAGTGGGGGGGTGGGGGGCATCACATTAATGAAAATACGGGCCCATCACCAAACCAAGAGACTCGATGCTACACTGCACAGAAAGAATTCTTTCCTTTTTCGAAAAAAGTTTTAGTATTATAAAATGTTTTTCCAGTAAGTGTGGAAATCCAATTTTTTGATTCCTCTTAACTAATTTTTGGACGCTGAATCTAATGGTTAAAACCGTTTGTCTCTATCTGGTACCGTTCCGGAGTTGAAAAAAGCGACGGATGGATGGATAAAGTCGTTGCAACAGTTTTCTCGGCTGTACAGAAAGAAGGCTAATAGGCGCTTCTTTTTTTGTGCGCCACGTTTTTCACCTGGAATATTCTTACGTTATCAATGTAGTTGTCTGTTTGAATAGATATATTATCATCTACAATGTCTTCGCTATCAGCATCTACCACATCTGTATCACTGTCTGTCCGCAGAAGATAACTTTAAATCCGTCTAACTGTTCTTCATCCATTCCTAAATCATCCTCACTGTCATAAAGTCAACAGGGTTCGTACACAACAAACAGCACTATTTTAAGTGCTTTTTGAGTGCTGTTGTGCTTAAGATATTTTTCATTTGTAAAGCACAACAGCACTTTAACATACTCAATTGTGCAGAGGGGAGTAAAAAGTTTGGTTTGCTAACAATGATCGAATACAACAATTAAGATTTGCGGTATTATGTTCCATTGCATTAAATTGAACATAACAATACCGTAATTCTTAATTGTTGTATTTGGTCATTGTTAGCAGACCAAACTTTTTGCTCCCGTCTGTACATTTGATTACTTAAATTAAAAATCGTCCATTTTTATCCGAACCTTTTAACAATAAAAGTGAAACGTCAGTCATATAAACCTTTTTTTACAGCACACTTGACCTTTTTGTTTGTAGGCTAATGCCTTTACATTTTTGTTTAAACGGTAACTCAGTGCGCGAGCACTTATTCTCCGAAGAGAATTTTTAATAAGTAAAATGTTGTCCTTTGCATTGTAAGAAAAGCATTGTTTTCTCCCAGGAGAATTTTTACTGATTAACTCGTTGTTATTTGCGTTGTTGTTCGATTCTAAACGCACACAACATTGTTTTAAGCATTGTTAGTGCATTGTTTTAAGGGAGAAAAGCGAATTTTTACTTATTAGTTCATTGTCATTTGCATTGTTCTATTATAAACGAACAGCAACATTGTTTTCAGCACCGTCAATGCGTTGCTTTAAGGGCGGAGAAGTGAATTTGTTTCCTTATAAACTCATTGTCATTAGCATTGTTGTTTAATTCTAAACGAATAGCAACATTGTTTTAAGCATTATTAATGCATTGTTTTAAGGGAGAAGAAGTGAATTTTTACTTATTAACTCATTGTCATTTGCGTTATTGTTCGATTCTAAACGAACAGCAACATTGTTTTAAGCATTGTTAATGCATTGTTTTAAGGGTGAAAAAGCGAATTTTTACTGATTAACTCATTGTCATTTGCATTGTTGTTCGATTCTAAACGAACAGCAACATTGTTTTAAGCATTGTTAATGCATTGTTTTAAGGGAGAAGAAGAGAATTTTTACTTATTAGTTCATTGTCATTTGCATTGTTGTTCGATTCTAAACGTAACTAAAACACACATGCGGTTCGAGTGTAGCAACAATAAATTTCATATACAAGAAATTTATTACAACTGTTTTTTTAACAATGGCTCAGAGGATACGGGCTTGTACCTCCTCGAATGGAGCAGAACACTCTCGGCTTCGCCTCGGATCTTATTATTGCATTGCTCGGAGGTAAAAATGCCGTAGCCACCTCGCCATTGTTGCAAGCTGTGGTAATTTAACCATAACCATTTCTTGTGTTGCTATTTTCATTGTCATTGTTATCGGTACAAGCGATGTGCGGTATCGGATCGGTGGCTGTGGTATCGGTAAAGTCTTAGGCTTTACATCAATAAAGGGATTTCTATAAAATTGTTTATTATTGTACTGCTTGTAAAACGACGTTTTTTCTTTCTTTTTTTCTTCAGGCCATGCACGAACGGCTCAAATGGACGCTTTCTTTTCTTTTCGTCGTTTTCTGGCTTCACTGTACGTCATCAGCCGGGACCGAAGCCAAAGAATCAACAAATGATATTAGCAGTAAAACGACGGTAATGTAAAATTGATCGTTTTAAAAATCTAAAATAATTTCCGCTATCGCCAATGCTTAGACGTTATGGCTTGCTGCAGCTTGCTCTGACTCGTTATAATCTTCCAAATGGACACCTTTCCCTTAGTACCAGGGTAAACCCGATTTATTAGTTCAGTTTCGTTTGATTCGTTAACTTTGGCAAGATCTTTGAATACGGCCCAAACAACAACCGCATTGCAACCGGAAGTTGTTGGTGGTCCCATGTAGCGAAACGGAAGTCTTCTCTGGTGCCAGAAAGGAATTAAAAGCAACTGATTATTAATTGTGGTTTTCGCGCTCCTTGATTTCCACTGTTTTGGGTGCTATCATTGGTTATTACACCTTTTTTTTTTTAAATTGGAATTAAGATTTTTTTTTAAATAATTGATCTGCTTACTGGAGTAAACTTCCACGTGCCATGTGCACAAAACAAATAAACAGCCGAACGGCGCGCATGCAAAAATTGGTACGGAAATTTTGGGGTTTAAGGTCATTTTGCCACTGACCAGACAGTAGGGAAAAGTGCAATAAAATGTCCCAAATAACGTAAAAGCCACACGCACAAACGAAATAAAACGCTTCTAATATTTCGGCACCATTAAAACACCAGCGATGCTTTCATCAGACATTAAAAAACAAAATACACCACTTCACGTTCTCCAGATCCATACCTACCACAATATTATCCACTTCACATTCGGTGGTCTTTGGTATATCAATGTTCTGTTTGCATGAGCTCTGAACACGTTAACTGCAGGCGTCCAACACCTGTTGGAAGGAGCTCAGAGGTTGTCCTGTCGCCTGCTTATGAAAGACAGGCTCACATACGAAGGTAAACTTAAGGTAGCCAAGCTTCCTACTCTTGAACAGAGGAGAGAGGGGGGACGACTTCTCGAGTGGTTCAAGATTATGAAAGGTCAATACAACGTCAATTCTTTAGATTTCTTTAGGCCCGCTAATACTACCAATCTTCGAGGAAACTTCCTGAAGATCCGAAAGCCCTATACAAGACTCGAAGTAAGAAAGAACTTCTTTTTTGTTCGTGTTATCAATGAATGAAACGCTCTTCCCGGTGAGGTGCGTTTGGCAACCACCACCGACAAATTTAATGCAGCCCTCGACAAACATATGCATTACCTGTAATCCTCCTGTTCACCCCACCCCCTTCTCTTCTTTCCCTTGTCGTCCCCTGTTTAATTTTTCTCTTCAGCTACAAGTCGCTGGCTTTGCTGTTTCCCCGGTATTAAACTAAACTAAATTTAATGAAAGAAAATCCAAAAATGCAATGCGTTTAATTCTGCGTCAAATATGTTTGCTAGGCATGCAAAATTGGAACTTCTGAGTCTGGAAAAAGCCGGAAAAGGCTTGAAATTTGGTTTAGAGGACGTGCATACGAACCGTGTCTTAGAGACTAATGACGTCAGGCCACTCAAAACGTACTACTACCGATCCGTCAAGAAAACAACTTTCATTTTCCAGCTGTCAATTTTTTTTTTGCCGATCAAATGATTGTGCTTTTTGCGGAAAATAGTTTAAAAAAAAAAAACAAATACAAATTTAGTAGGTCTAGATAGCAGCTTGAGAACGTCATCTTGAGGCAAGAAATGGTCCCCCCCTATAAAGAAATTTTAAATTCTTTCTGAATTAAAAAAAAAATAACAAAAGCAGGTGCACTTAACACAAAGGTATGTCGGCAGTAAGCCATCAACGAAAATCATAAACGAGAAACAACTTTGTAGTAAGCCACCTTTATCAAGGACCACGCTAGTGGTCAGCCCGTTAAGTTCACTTTATCAGACATCATTGTTAGAAAGTCATTATTTAATTTATCCATCATTCTTACATTGGCGGCTAATGGGTTCGTGCCCCCTAAATTTGACGATGGTGAGAATTTGACGATGGTGAGGATAAATAAAAAATATGCGACCAATCAGCCTAGAATTTGTGAAATAGGTGACAAATTTGACGCTTACCCAGCCGAAGCCATGAAGCCATGTTGATATAGGTCGTAAGTGTGCCTCCTGCGTCTAGGTGAAAAAAGGGTGATAAAAACTTCTGCCACCGAGGTAAAAAATATTTTATGCGACAGACCTGGCTGAAATTTAGCATTCAGTTCACATTTGAATGGGAGGCGTGCCTTTTTATGGTTTCACTACTAGAGAAGTACTAACAGCAAATAATGCAATCATTTTTAATGCTATTTCTATGAACGTGGGAAAATTGCACGCCATCTGTGACCATAAAATTCGTCCCCCCATTGTTAGTAACATTGTGAAAGCCAGACACATGAAAAGTTACCTCTGGTCTAGGCAATGGGTCAAATCATGATGATACACACAGTAACATAAAATACTACTTCGAGACTTCGAGGCTTTGCATCAGACGTTGTGGGGGAGTTATCAGCACTCCCCCGAACCCCTACCTGGCTTTTTTTCGATACTATCCGAAATTTGTATCCTGGCTGGGGCATATTTGCTAAAAACATATTCCTACACACGTTGTACCACTAGGAGAGTCTCCAACTAACACTCCCATATGTTCATGTGATATTCCTGATGTTACTGATATTCATTGTATCCTCCTCACCCCCCCCCCCCCCTTTGCTGTAATGCTATTCGCTTGAATGGTCCCTCCCATGTTTCGAAAGATGTTGGAAAAGAAAGTAAGGGCTTTTGTCCATTGTGTGTTTTTCTTGAACTTGTGGCATAAGGCATTAGTTTTAATCAATAGGGAACAAAGGAGGTGGCGTGATAAAACTGCAAAATTTTACCAACGTGGATAGTTCTTAAAAGCATTATTGACCAAGAGGCTCTTAAAATTTCCTTCGTCCAAACAACCCACTTTTATAATTTGCGTTAATGGTGATGCTCTTGCTGCTGTCTTTTGGCGGATAGTGGCGTTGGCTGCAGGCTCGGAGTGAGTAGGAGAGAGGGGGAGGGAGTCAACTGGTCGCCCAATATGCCTACCAGCGGCGTAAAATAAAGAATAATAATAAAAAAAATAAAAATAAACAAAACAATTCATTTAGAAATGTAATTTTTTTCGTATCAGTGTTACCGATGGATGTTTGGTTTTTGTTCGGCGTTTCATTACTAAACGTACACGGGGTCCTGGCGGTAGCTGAGGTTACTGTTACCGTTGACAATGCGTTGCGTCCTTGCTGCTTCGCACTCAAAGTATTGGCAAAGGCATTAGCAGTCGCAACTACCGCTATGGCCCACGTACTCTTGGTAGAGGTAAGATACCATATCCAGTTAACTGTATAAGCTATAGCGCACCGTCATCGCTGTCCGTTGCTCATGAAAACCGAACAACGCGTGCCGCCATCTTGTTGTGGAGGGGTAAATAATCGCGTATGAAGCAAGCAGACGACGTTAGGGCGCGTTTACGCAAGGACAGTTTTCTCGCTTGCTAGTTTTTACTTGGTCAATACTAAATCTGCTGGCTGCTTCTCGCCGTTGTCGGAGAATGCGGCTTTCGAGTTGTCTATACGTAGCAACCATGAAACAACGCGGACGCAAATTTTCTCCTCGTGCCTCGCGACCCGACGTACGATGCTTGCAACATGGCAGCGTCGATTTATGACAACAAGAAAACAATTTTTACTGCAGTACACGACGACGGACTGATTTTTGTTTGCCGGCATTCGATGGTTTGTCTTCGATTCGAT